>RJWM01022335.1:0-33836 GCA_004363535.1 Dasyprocta punctata | reverse complement strand
ACCTTTCCTCTTTAAAAGATTATTTATCTCCAATATTTGTTACGGCAACCAAAACGTAAGTAACAGAAAATGAAAACCTTTTTTTTGTGAAAATGGAGTCACTGTTAACTAGTTTTTCTCTTTGAGTTGATTGAATGTTTGCGGGTGATGGTGGAAATAAGCCTTTATAATACTTTGTCTCTTTCCTTATATGACATTTTGGTGTTTAGTGGCAAGCTTCAGCAAGATGCTCAGAAATGGTGATTTTTTTTTCCTTTCCTATGATTCAGTGCTTTACTGGTGAGGGCCAATTCTCATCTAGAAACAGTCAGCAAAGGTGCTAGCCCCCAGAATTCTCACTTTGGCTCTGATCCTCTCTCTGGGGCCTGTCTTCACTGCTTCAATTTCATCTGGTCCACTTGTAATTGAACTAATGAGCATTAACTTGCAAACTGTGTGACAAGTAATTAGCCAATATTTGTAAAGTGCCTTGAAAATGAAAAGTACTTTATAAATGCTAAATATTGTGCTGTGCAAAGTGAGTATGATGTTCTTTTAAAGTAGTTCATCCATGAAGCCACACACTTGCCTATGAATAGGCAGCTGAATAGGAAGAAACAGGTTTAAGAGGCTGTTAAGGTATAAGTGCTGTTTGCTTAGTGATTGGTGTACCTTCATTTGACAAGTGTAGGTCAGCTTGTTAGTCTCATTAATAGAATATTTTTATACTATTTCACCCTAACTTTTAACCAGATCATGTATTAAGTGATTTTACAATTTATCTCATTAGAGTCATCCAGTTTCAGGGCTGTGAAGGCTCTAACACAGCCTAATTAGTTTGAATCCCTAGTTTTCTTCCTTTGCTGGTGATTCAATGCTTTCCTGGTGAGGGCTGGTTCTCATCTATAAACAGTCAGTGTAGGTGATAGAGAGCCCTATTCTTGGTTTTTTGTTTTGTTTTTTGAGACAGGGTCCTGCTATGTAGTTAATGCTGGCCTTGAACTCACTGTGTGGCCCAAGCTAGCCTTAAACTTATGGCAACCCTCCTGCCTCAGCCTCCCAAGTGCTGGGATTATACATGTGTCATCACATCTGGCTCAGTCCCTAATTTTATAAATGAGAAAGAAATTGAAAGTTAGAAAGTTTAGATGTTGTGTCCAGCTATACTGATCTACAGAATAGGCCTCTTCACTATTCCCTGGGATTACAAGAACAAGACTCAACTCATCCGTCTCCAACTATTTTCTAATACTCATACGTAGAAAGGCCCCGCTTGAGGCTCGTACAGTACTCTATATGGATTTTCAAGTACTTGTAACACTTTAGTCAATTCTTTATCCATGCCTTTCTTGCTACTCAAAGTATAATCTGTGGACCAGCAGCATGAGTTTCACCCAGAAACCAGTTAGAATCTCAAGTACCACTCCAGATTTGTTGAATAAGCATCTACTAAGACATATTCAGGGAATAATCAGGGGGATAACATACACACTAAAGTTTGAGAAGCTTGTGCTGAACTGTTAGAATCAAACTCTAGAATCAAGAGTTAGAAATATTTATATTCCTAGACTAGCCGAGAGTCTAGTAATGTGATTTATGTTTTAATAAATGTTTCTGATTGAATGATTCACAATCCAGTGTTTCATTCTGCTCTATCAGACTTTAGTCTTTTGTGTAATTTCTCCCTTCATGTACTCTCCTTGATTGCATCTGAAATAAAAATATTCTTTAATATTAAACTACTTTTTGGTTTATTTTGTGTTGAAGTAGTAACTATGGTTCCTGCCCACTAAGGCTCCTAGGAAGCATTAAGAATATTGGTGGTGTTCAATGGAAACAGATAAGAGCACCGAAGTTTGAGTTAAATTTTCATCTGATGTGTTCATCTATTCAAGCTTGTTTTATTCAATTGAGAAACATTACATAAAGCCAAAGTGGTGATTTGTTAATCACCACTGGAGCTGAGTTAAAATTAAATCACAGCTGGGTGCAGTAGAACACACCTGTAATCCCAGCACTCTGAAAGGTTGAGGCAGGAGGATTGAAAGTTTGAGCCTATCTTGGGCAACTTAGTGAGACCTTTTCTCAAAATAAAACATAAAAAAGGCAGGGAATGCAGGTTAGTGTGAAAGCCCTGCGTTCATCCCCAGAACAAAACAAAATAACCATACAACTATTTGCTTTGGGCTTGTGGAAGAATCACTCGGTCCTCCCTCAAATCTGTCACCCTCGTTTATCGTTTGACATCTTCCCACTTCAAGTGTTAAAAGGGATAAACTTAGGCGTCATCAATAAAACATGCATGCTGGATTATCTAGGCAAGATAGTGTTTATTGTAGCTCCAACTTTTGGGAGGAATACAGTGATACCAATGGCGTTTCTTTCCTAGAACAAATGTAAAATTTGAAAGGCAAAATCGAAAATTCATATTTTACTTTAGCAGTTTTTCTTTGTTTCCTCAGTATAAATACACTCATGTTTTCATACAAGATTTAATTATAATTTCTTATTCAGAAACTGTTTCCTTAAATTTAGTCAATGGTAGCAGTAGAGCAGAATTTGAGTAGCATATGACCACTCCCTTCTCATTACTGCTTTAAAGATATCATAAAAGAAAAAAAACCCCTGTGCATAAATGTGGTGCTCTGATTTGAAGAGTCAGACATTTCTGACTTGAGCCTGGAGTTAGATACTTGAGACAAAAAAAATGCTGACCTCCTTTACACATCTTTGGTCACATATATTATAAATCCTGTGGTATTAGCATGTATTTGTAGAACAAATAAATGATCAAAGTTTATGGCAATAGTGTATTAGGCAGGGCAGCATTTGAGTCTACATGGTACTGTTCATACATCTGACAGCACTACATATCAGTGCTGTTTTGATTTTTGTTTTTATTAGAGCATTAAGTTTAAGGAAAAATGCAAGCCAAGGGCAAACAGTAGATGCTGAGAATGTTACAGTGCCCTTATACAACTCGAGTATAAATTTTTAAATTGAAAGTGTACAATACTGTGAGTACATTTTTATGGGTAAATGTTGCATTCTACCCTCCCCCATACATGTGAAGAAGTACCTCCCACTTTACCTGAAGGGCCAGAAATCATTTGAGTGAAGTTGGTTTGGCTTTTTAAATGCTGTTAAGATACAGCAGCTACTTCTATGTCTGGCTCTGTGTTAAGCATTTTATATATGAAAATCTTTGGGCAACCCTAGGAGAGTGGTACTATTACTATTTTTATGACTGAGGAAATTGAAGCTTCAAGAAGTTAACTAACTTCCCTATAGCCAAGCGGATGCTAAGCTCAGAATACAGATCCAGAACCCCTGCTCTTCATCACAACACTGTACTGCTCAGCAGTACCAATAACAGTAATAGCAACCGTTCACTGAGCACCTCCTATAATAGCCAGGCACTGTGTTAAGTATTTTGCAAATATTGTCACTTAACCTTCACATCAAACATGTGAAGACTATATTATGGATCCCATTTTTTGAGGTGAAGAAATTGAAACTTAGGTCAAGTACCTCCTTTGTTCAAGCTCACTTATTTGATATTGGGAAGTGGCAATCTATTAAGGCATGAGATTAATATGGCTTAGAATGTGCTTGACCAGGATATAGCAGAACCTGAATCCTGTCCCATTACCTGTTTCCAGGGAATCTCAGAGAAATCTATGCCAGAGTATAAAACAAAGCAAAGTGACTGTTTATCATTGGCTGGGGCTTTAGCCTCAAATTCCAGTATAGAACTGGGAGGAATGAGGCTGATGATAGCAACTGTTCTCTGCTAGATAGGTGTGAGGCCCTACGACCCACATTCTAGGCTTGGCTCTTTCTCCACTGATATGACAAAGCCTTGCCTGTGAATGCCTGCAGGGAGAAGAATGGAAAGAAAGTGTCTTGATTCCCCAGAAGCCTCTAATCCTAGGTATAGCTGACACAAAAGGAAGGTTCAGCAAAAGGGTACTTCCAGATAGACGATAGAGACAACCACATAGCTTTTAGTTCTCTGAAAGTCCCCCTGTCTGTGATTGTTAACCTAGTACCACGGAGTCTTCTCAATCCAGTTTAACACTCTTTCTGAGTGGGGAGGTGGGAGAGAAAGAGGGAAGAGAAATCTTGAGCTGCCTTTTTTGAGAAGACCAGTATAACCAGACCAGGTAAGTATGCGAGCTGGTGTCTAAACCAGTGTCTGAGATCTTAACCACAAGAGAGGAATGCATTAAAATGACTCGGGGGTGTTTTTCACAATACATATGACCCTCTGGGCAGTTAACATAAACATGTTGACTGTACAAAGGAGTAAAGAAAGATTAGGGATGGGCAGGAAAACAGCATTCAAGTAAGTTAAATACCACAAAATATGAAGATCTATCTTTCCATACTGAGGAAAAATCTTACTGTTAAGTTCCAAAACCACTAAGATCTGAAAGTCTAATTCATTATGCTCTTTGTGTAAGAAATGGGAGAGAAGAAGTTGTGTGTGTGTATATAATACTTAATTTTACATGAGAAGCCACTGAAAGGACAAATAGGAAACTAATACAAGTTACCAGTAGAAGGCAAGAAGTAATAAAGGTGATGGAGTTAGAAATAAAAATGAAAAAAATGGAAGAAAGAAAGAAATGAAAATGAGACTTCTAAATGTAAAGCTTTTATAGTTTTGGTTTTTGAACTTTGTAAATATTCATTTTTAAATAAAAGTTGGGATAAAGAAACAAAAGATGTTAGAAAAAAAGAATAACAGTGAGTAGGAAAAAATCTTGAAATACTTTTCCAAAGATTAGTTGAATTTTTTTCTTCAAATGGAATTTAGGGAAAGGAAAAAAAACTAATGCTCAAAGATGACTGGAAAAAGATGACTTTTGGCTCATACCACAGATTGGATGCAGCTCAGAGAGGAAGATGTTTCCTCAGTGATCAAGGGAATATAAAAGAACTCATGCTTGATTAAGGGATGAGAAGTGAACAGTTAGATATCAAGTCAGCTGATACAACAACAACAACTTCTTCTTCTTCTTCTTCTTCTTCTTCTTCTTCTTCTTCTTCTTCTTCTTCTTCTTTTTGTGGTACCAAAGATTGAACCTAGGGTCTCATGCATTACCACTGAACTACATCCTGGGCTGTTGTTATTTTTTTGAGACAGGGTTTCACTATATTGCTTAGGCTGACCTTGAACTTGTTATCCTCCTGCCTCAGCCTCCAGGGTAGCTGAGATTATAGATCTAAGCCACTGCATCCAGCCTGGCCACCCAATTTTTATTGCTACTTATGTGCATCACTCCTTTTTACCTCATGAGAATGCTATCAGTGTCAATGCCACTTATTCTTTAGAAGAGTGCTTCAAATTTTATCAAGGTCCTTAGGTTTTTTCTCAAACATATTTCTTAATCATCTAGATTTTCTTTTGAATTACACTTGTTCCCTGTAGCATTTTTCACTAATAATCATGCTCTTGTTCTTTAAAATGTCTCCCCAAATAAATTAGATTGCTGTGACACTGAATCAAATCTGTGACTTCACTGAGCTCTGCTTCTTTGGCCAGGCTCTGTGCTAGTCTCTATTTTTCCCATTTCTTTCTGGGATTACACACATGTGCCACCTCACCCAGTCCCTCAATCCTTATTTTCTCTACCCCTTTTCCTTTACTTTTCTCCACCTCAGTTATCATGGCATAAGATTTGGTGCTGAGTCCTTTACGTCTATCATTTTGTTCTTTTTTTCCTTCTAGATAATTTAATTATTTTAAAACAACATGATTTAGCACCAAATGTTTAGTAAGCACTCATCACACTTGCCATACTGGAAAATTAGCATTATTTTATCTGACCAGCCATATGAAACACATCCATTTTTCTTTTGACAAAGGGTATCAGAAATTCCAAAGAGGGGCCGGGAATTTAGCTCAGCAGCATAAACACCTGCCTAGCAAGCACGAGGTTGTGAGTTTGATCCCTGCTACAAAAAAAAAAAAAATCCCAAAGAGTAAGGAGACTATTGTGTAAAGTCATGTTTACTCATCTAGTATCATAATTCCAGTTCAAGACTGTACAAGCAGTTGGAGGAAAGATGGGAAGAGGTGAGGATGTTGAAAAAGTAGGGGTAGTTTTGAACTTGTGCCCATACTTTTCTTCCAAGGCAATGCAGAGTCTAGCGAAGGAGAAAATCATTGAGGCTGGAGATTAAACCCACAATCTAAGGTTCAGATAACTATGGGGGCCTTGAAAAGCAGCAGAATCAGTGTATCCAGAGGGTGGTTCTAAAGTTGACCTCATGAGCTATGGAGTGTCTTCTTTGCATCCATGTCCTTTTAATCTTTTCAAATATTTTAGCCAAGTCTGTCATGTTATTATTCTGAGTCTGATATAGTCTACCTATATTGTCAAAAGTACACCCAAGTAGGAACTAAACTATGATGTTAGAGGGGAGATCAAAAAGGGCACAAAGGGCAGCTGCTGCTCCTGTGTCACTTCCCTGAGGTACATGAACCTTTCTCACAGCTTCTACCATAACTACTAAGCACAACCATTCATCTAAGGGCCATTCCTCAATGTTAACTTTCTACCTAATATATTCACTTGAGTAATTAAATAATCATTCTCCTGGTCTCACCGTATACTAAACAACATATTACATTCCTCCTACCCAGGTGGTCTCCAGGTTCTGGCATTTCTATTTCTATCAATGACATGCAGTTATCTGTTATACCACTGACATTTGGGGTCATGTGAGACTGTTTTTTTTTCACCCTGCCAAGCAGCTCCTATGTAGAACAATTCCCTCCTTTTCATAACCATCCTCATCACCCTAACGTGTACCACTGACCACATGGTGACTATATCAGCTTCCTAATTGTGTGCTTTACTTGAGATCTTTTCTCCTTGCTTCCTCTCATGCAGTGGCATAGCTGGGGTGGGGTGTCCTGCCCCAGGTGTCACATTTTATGGGTTGCATTATTAGAAAATTATGTTGTAACAATTTGCCCCATTCAGATATATTGGGGGGATAGCAAATTGAAGGACCACCCTGAGTGATAAAAACTCTAGCTATGTCACTGCTGTCATGTATCCCACACACTGCAGGGTAAAAGAGCAAAGTAGTTAAGAGCACAGTCTTTTGGGTCATTTTTTATCAGTAGTCTTGTATCATCTTGTGACATCTTCTATTTTGAGACTCTTTAAGTACTTCTCTAGCTAGACTGTTAGATATCTGAGTAATTCAAATAATGATCACCTTCATTTTGAGGAAAGGGAGCACTTTCTTAAAGAACAAAAACATTGAAAATTGGACAACAGATTGGGGTGTAGCTCAGTGGTAGAGTGCATGCAGAGCATGCACAAGGCTGTGGCTTCAATCCCCAGCACCACAAAGGAAAAAAAAAAAAAAAGAATTAAGATGCCTGCCATGTACTCCCCCCCCAAAAAAGTATAGCCCACAGTAACTAATACAGTATAGCCCACAGTAACTAATACAGTCAGCAGAACAGATACTTGTTTAAAGAACTCGGTTCTCTGTTTTAACCATTTGGTCTCCTGACTATTGAATGAAGCATGGTCAACAGTGAAAATTGGCCTTTGCTTATGTTCCCATCCATGTCTGGAATCCCTTTTTCCATTCCCACCCAAAGCTTCAAATTCTGCCCATCTTTCAGGAGTGGCCCGAGTTCTCTATCCTCCAGAAGCCACTGACCCATAATTATTTGAATGAGTCATGTTAGACTTGCACAGAACAAGTATGGATTTGAAAAACATCAGACCTGAGTTTGACTTACATTCTGCTACATACCACCTGTGAAGATCTCCAGCCAGTTAAGTAATGTCTTGACTTTTCTCACCTGTGAAGTGAGTTATGCCTATTTTGCAGTTATTTTGAGTATTCAGTGAAATAAAGTAAAAACACTAACCCTAGTGTTCTCCCTGATCATATAAACCCCGAAGTATTTTTCCTTGTGTCTTATTTGCTGTGGACAAATACCGAAACTTCTGCGCCTGACCCATCTTAGCCCCAAGCAGCCAAATACTTCCTGAGGCAAAAACTGAATGAATGCAAATACGGATTTGTTTGAGGAGAATCTAGGAACATTAACACCAATAAATTAGTACCTCATTCAGTACCTAGCAGGAACTGAACACTGTGTGAGGGGTAGGAGAGTGCAGAGAACTGTTTGCAGGCTGTCAGAAGTATCCTAAAAAATGACATGCTGTTGCTATGTAATTCAAGGTAGGCAACCTAGCAGCTGCAGTGTCTTTGACGACCTAAGATCTTTCTATCTTCCTGCTCTGCCATTCTAAATATGCAGTATTTTCTTTAAGTTGATAAGCTAGCCCTCATGCCTTAAGTATTGTGACTGCAATCTAGATAGAAAGAATGGATCAGGTGAGTGGCAAAAGGCCAACTAAATCTGATCCTTTTCATCAAGGAAGCAATTACTTCCCCAGAAGCCTTGATTAGTAGACTTCTACTTAACTCTCATTTGCCAGAGCTGGGTCACAGGGCCATTCTAACTTCAAGAGAGTTTGGAGAGTACAGTATTTTTACTAGGCACATTATTCCTCAAAAAAAAATGAGTTTCTGAGAGAAAAGATGGAAAGAATAGATGCTGGATTAGCAGTTGTAACTATTTGCCGCATGAAGCTTACCATCCATTCAGTTTTTTACTTATTTATTTTTTCTTTTGTGGTACTAGGGATTGAAACCAGGGCCTCTACACTAAGCTACCTCCCAGCCCTTTTTATTTTTTATGTTGAAACAGAGTCTTACTATGTTGCTAAATTGCCCAGACTGGGCAAATAAGCTTTCTTTCTGCCTCTGTCTCCCAGAATTCTGGGATTATAGTCATGTGCCATTACCTTAAACAGAGTATGCCTATTATCTCAGCACTCTGGGAACCAGAGACAGGAGGATCAAATCTGAGCCCAGCCTGGGCAATTTGTTGACTAAGCATCACCATTTTAAAATACACATTTTCAAAAAGGCTGGAGATATTGCTCATTGCTAAGGCTGTGAGTTCAATCTCTGGTACTGTATTGAAAAAATTTTAAAAATCAAATCCCAATTCCCCAGGCTAGGGAGCACCCCCATTCTCACCTCATGTGCATATACCCTCCTTATCCTGTTTGACCTCTCACACCCATACCAGGTCAACGCTTCAAGAGGATCCTTGGTCTCTGTCACCCCACACTTGGCTAGCTCCACTAGATAAAGTTGTCTGTCACTACACAAGATAGACCTCTATGCCTCAAGCATGCCAGGCAAGTGCTTTTCCACTGAGATACTCCCTCAGCCACCAAAGTAGGTTCTCGAGTCAAGCATCAAATAAGGAATATGAAGACTACATTTTTGTGCAATTGCAGGTAAATTCTTTCCAAGTTAGAGGAAAGGATAAAATATATAATTAGAATCAGTTGCTACCTGGAAATGTTTTTTAAACCTCCTCTTGATGTTTGTGGTTAGATGCATTGTTTTTCTATTGTCAATAGGATAGGAGTTCCTCTGGCAGTGTCAAATATTTTAGAAATTTCTGCTGCACATGTATGTCATAGGTTTGTCACCACTGCCCTAGGGGAATGCCTGTCTTTACATTAAAAAAAATAGTTGTGATTCTCTTAAACAGTTGGTTTGATTTTCTCTCATGAATCTTTTGAAGTGTGTAATTTATCTTATTTTTTCATTCTAACTGCCATGCTACCCTAGCCTGACCTATGAGCCACATAAATTTTATAGACAATTATACTATTTATTTTTTGTTATCTTTCTCTTCTTACCCTTCTTTACATTTTTACCTACCAATTTTACTTTATATGTCTGTGCCATTTTTAATACATCTTTGTCAGCCACATTAAATCATTTCTGAAAGATCAGGTTTAAATAAATATATGAAAAAAACTTGTAAAAATAAATGGAAGGGAAAAGATTTAAGAACAGTTCCAAAAGTAACCCAGAAGTTTTTTTTATGGGTATAAAGAGTAAGATGGAATCATTTGGATAAGGTCTCCAAGAAAAGTAAAATATTACCAAGAAATTTCCAAATAATTTAAGGAACAAAATTATTGCTGTTGTTATTAAAAACAAACAAACTGCTTCTTTTATCACATCAGGCATGCAAGATTTATAGATGAACCTGGATAGTGCCTATTATAGGAGGAGACCTGAAGCAATTTTCACATGCCTCTGTCCCATAAGACTCTGTTGCTTCTATCATCAGAAAGCTGACTACAGAGACGTCTGAGATCTCATTTAGATGATGATTCCCAAGAGGACCAACTATCCCCTAAGCCATAGACAATGCAGTTTAATTCTAATATGGACACTGGTGGTTTGTCTGTGAAGGTGAGCATTCTCTGTAATCACTTTCCCTTTGAGACTTCTGATTTAGAAAAATCCAATATAAGGAAAGAACACAAAATTCAAGGAAAGTGAAATAGTTTTCTTAATGCATATAGATCTATATATAAAAGCAAAGAGAATGGTATCAGTCAGGATTCCAATAGATAAATGGAAAAATTTTACAAAAACACACACTCTTACATGATTGTGGAGGCTAGCTAAGCAAGTCTGAAATATGAAATCCTTAGGGTATGTAATCAGAAAGGGTAGGTGGGAGCTCTTCAGTACAAGCTGATGTTGCTGTCCACAGGCAGAATTTCTTCTTTGGGGAAGCTCAGGTCTGCTATTAAAGCCATCAACTGATTGAACCAGACCCACCAGATTATCAAGGATAGTTTTTCTTAATTAAAATCTTTACCAATTATAGACTTGAATCATATCTACAAAACACCTCACAGTACCACTTACATTAGTGTGTAATTTATGTGTTGACATATAAAACTCACCATTAGAGTGATGTTTGACATTAATTTTGTTTTTAAGTTCCACTAGTGAGTATTTTGTTCTCTGTGAAAAAAAATCACAATCAGGCTTGAGACAGGAGCCAAGAAGCAAGAAAGTCAGTGTTACTGATATATGCTATCAGTTTTAACATGTATTTTTCTATAAATGTCATTAGCTACCTGGCATTGAGTGTATTCTACTGTTTGATTCCACTAAACTGTTTTCAGTTAATTGGTGAGAAAATTAGTTCAATTTAAATTAACAACTAAAAAGGAAGGATTTCAAGAATAGGTGTATATTTCTTTTTTTTTTTTTTTTTTTTTTGCGGCACCAGGGATTGAACTCACAGCCTCGTGCCTGCCAGACAGGCACATAAGCTGCCGAGCCAAACTCCCGGCCCTGGTTTTTTGAAGCAGGGTCGCACTATGTAGTTCAGGCCGGCCTTGCGCTCGCGTTGTAGCCCAGGCCGGCCTCGAACTCACAACGCTCCGCCTACCTCAGCCTCCCGAGTGCTGGGATTAAAGGCGTGCGCCACCACGCCCGGCTTATATTTCATTTCTAAATTATTTTTCTCATGGTACAAATGTTTAAAGAGTACCAGGTTATGTTAATTGCTCTTTCTACTCTCGCTTGGGATATAAATGGAGGATGCTTTGAAAATACTCAAACCTACACTTGATCTTAGCCAAAAGGCCGAGAAGCGATACTCAAACCTACAAAAGAATAGAAAGCATTTTCATTTTGAAGGATACCTACTATTCACTAATGATGTAAATTATTTTCTTTCTGAGCCTCATTTTTTACCTGCAAAATGTGAATAATGATTACTATCTTGAGAGTTTGGGGAAGATCAGATGAAAAAATACAAGGTAAATTCCTGGAACACAGTAGATACTCTGTAAGTGCTGATTTTTTTTTTTCCCTTCACAGGTGAAATCATATGAGTTAAAAGTTCTCTCCAATTTTTTTTGTAGATTGTCTCCATCTGGTAGCATTATTTCAGCTATCAATAGGAAACAAAGAATCAAGTGAGGGTTCTAACGATTAAGTTCTCACATTTACTATACTCCTTGCAAGTTCCTTTGTATATACTTATGTGCATATAAAAACTTTTTTTTGCAGTACTAGGGATTGAGAACAGTGCTTTGCACTAAGCTACATGTGTAGCTCTTTTTCACTTTTTAAGAGTCTCTCTAACTTGCCCAGTCTGGACTTGAATTTATGGTCCTGCTGCCTCAGCCTCCCAGAATGCTGAGATTACAGGCATGAACCACCACACCTGGCATAAACTCATTTTTATATGTTATCATTACATTTTACATGTTACCATTTCAATCATGAGTGTAGATAAAACTGATGTGTTTATAATTGCTTTTTTAAGAATCAACAATTCTCTAATTTTCTGAAAATATTCTTATGAGACATGGTAAGTTTTGAATAAATGTTAGGTGTCACCTGGTCTCATGAGTGTGTAGTAATTTTTGACTGAGGAAAACAGAGCATATCTTAAATTTTTTTCTGTATCAGATGTAGAAAGAGGCTGAAGCTGGAAATTTATCACATGTGTGAGGCTAATGCAAGGCAAGCCTTGAAAACAGGGAAAGCCCAAAGCATCCCAGGTAAAGGAGCTGTTCTAGTTCCAAGAAGGCAAGGGGCCCAGGTCAGCTAGGCAAGTAAGTTGCTAGGTAGCCAGGTGGGGTTGAAATTGACATTATCCTTCTGAGTGTACAAATAAACCTGTTACAATGTTTGAGCAGTTCCTTTCCTCCCATCTGGAGAGAGTAAGGGCTCCACCTGACCTCAGCTTTTGTTTCTTCTTTGCTTTCTCATCCTGTCAGGGCCCTTTACCCCAATAACCTTGAGAGCCACTTGGGTGATAGAAATCAGAGTCATGTGGCTTAGCACACACAGGTTGTTTTTGTTTTACTATTGTTAACTATATAAATAACGTAGGGGTTTATTTTTCCCTGGGGAAAAATTGGAGATAAATCTAAAACCTCTTCACTCCCTACTCCCCTTCAGTAACTACCATTATCACTTTGGTCTGTATCCTTCCAGACCATTTGTCTATGAATTTACATACCTACTACAATGTACACATAAGATGAAGTAGGTATTTTACTTGCCTAAGGAAATTAGGACCTGTTATTGATTTTTATCTTGTGAAATTTGAGATGTGATGGTCAAGAAAGAAACAGGAGAAAGGAGAAAAGGGACAGGAAGTCTTGCCAAGAGTGAGCATTTAAATGTCTCTATATTTCTGTGGTCTTTTATTATTGGTCTCCTGAGCCCAGTTTTGCCGAATTACACCACCATAGTATGTGTATGATAGCACACACGGTTTAAAGATCTTGATTCCAGTTTCACCAACCAGTGCCTCAACAGAGACAGATAAACAATCCCTTATGCACTCTCAAAGTCTGTCTCCACAAAAGTCCAAGCATTACCAGATCCATTTTATAAATGAAAAAGAAAAACAGTTTTGCCTTTAAAGTGCAAATTGAAATCATGATGCCCAAAGTCAACTGTTTCCCAATTAATACAGAAAAATCTCTTCCTCAGTTATTTCATTATTTTAAAATATGAGGTAAATTCAAGTTTAAGACAAGATGGCATAGACTCATTTTTCCTTGTCTTTCCTTGCTAAGTACAATTAAATTCGTAAAAATAATACAAGTCATCATATGAGAACTCTGGAATGTGGAGAGTTCGTGGACTGGACAGAGACCTCAGCACTTAAATAATGACACTAGGAGAGCTCTTTGGCTTTTCTTTTTATCTTCCGCAAGTTGATACTGGGTTCTGGAGTGGCTTGAAACCTACCTTAGAATCTTCTGTCAAAGCAGACAACAAACGAAAATCAAAGAAAAACCTGTTCTTTGTGCTCAAAGGACTGGGAAAAGAAAAACCCCGCCCAGCAAAAGAAAAACCTTTTGGACAACACAGACCCTGCCCAACTGTACACTAGTGTCAGCAGCGCTTGAACAGTGATTAGAGATTTCCGACCCCTACTCTGTGGTCGTAGGTAGCTGGAGAAACACCTTCCTCAGGGAGCACCAGCTGAGAATGAGCTAGAGTCTTGCCGACCCTGGGAGGCCTGGGGAAGCACTTTTCCTCCCCTGCCGGCAGCAGCAGCCGCCTAGAGCCAAAGTAGTAAGTATCTGGATCGCACCAAGCAACTGGAAGAAACATGCTCCACCAGCTGGAGCCTCAGACTGCTGTCTCCCACGCAGCAGCAGCAGGTAGCCAGTTAAGACTTTAAGCCTGCTCCCACTCCGTGGCACCAGAAAGCTGGAGGAAACACTTTCCATTCCCTGCTAGTACCGACTGAACCAAGTGAGGCTCAGATTTCTTGACTACCATCACAAGGCAGGCCTGGGAGGCACTTTCTAAGGCTAGTGGTGTTATTATATGCCAGGCCACCTCTGCTATCAGCAGAAGATGTAGACAGTTGCTTCCACTCCTCCCTGCTATTGCTATGCCAACTAAGACTGAGTAAAAAGCCCGGATGCCTAGCAGCAGCTGGTGCCCCTCACCCTCTCAATTAGAGGGAGGGAAGTATCTCAAAGAGGAGGGAACTGGAGAAAAGGATTCTTCAAATCTGCACAAGAAGTCCTGGAAAGACACCTGTTTAATACAAATGTTAAACGTACTACATCATGCCTGCAAGTCTGAGAACTTAACTGCAGTGTGGCATCCCACTCATGTTTTCACAGTGGTCTCTGGGGAACACACAAACAAAGCAGATCAGAATAGCACCGTGCAGGTTCTAAAAACTACACTGTCTTTGGAACCTCAGCTCACAAAAGTAGGCCAATAAAACTAAAAAATATCCACATGGAGACACATCATAACCAACTTTTGAAAACTAAAGATAAAAAAAATCTTGAAAGCAGCTAGAGAGAAAAACATGCATTACCTATAGAGGAACACTGGTTTAAATGATAGCAGATTTCTCATCTGAAACCATTAAGGCCGGAAAGAAGTGTACATTTTTCAAATGATAAAAGGAAAGAACTGTCAACCCTGAATTCCATGTTCACTGCAAAAATCCTTCAAGAATGAAGGGAAAATAAAGACATTCTCAGATGACAAGAAAATTTATAAGTTTTACTGGCAGATGTATCATTAACGAATGGCTAAAGGAAGGTCTCCAAACAAAAAGGAAATGATACTAGAGGAGGCTTGGAACTTTAGAAAAGGAAAACAATGGCATATGTAAATATCTGCATAAATATTGTAGGTTTTTTCGCCATGCATTTTTCCAATCATGTTAGATTGTTGAAAACATACTATCTGATGATGGGTTCAATATATGTAGAAAAAATAGGTAAGGAAAGTATATTTCAAGAGGGGGAGCAAGGGAGGAGTAACAGGTCCTAGATGAAAATAAGGTTCCTACACTTAGAAGTGGTGAAACATTGATAAGAGTAGACTGTTATAAATTACACACATATACTTTACCTAAAACAAACATTAAGAATATTACATAAAGTTGTAGTTTTAGCAAAGTTATAGACTCAAAAACACTAAGTCAAAATGGAATTCTAAATACAATTCAAATAACCCACAGTAAGGCAAAAAAAAAAAAAAGGAAAACAGGGGAATGAGAAGTACAATATTAAATGTTAGATTTAAGCCCTAAAGTATCAATAATTATGTTCTGGTCAAATATTCTAAATAAATGAATTAAAAGGCAGAGATTCACAAAATTGTTTTGTTTGTTTGCTTGTTTTTGAGACAGGGTCTCACTATGTAGTTCAGGCTGGGTTGAATTCACTTTGTAGCCCAGACTGGCCTCAAACTTGCAACTCGCAGTCATCCTCCTAGCACAGCCTCAGAGTACTGGGATTACAGGTGTGCTTCATCACACTCAACAAAAAATAGATTTTTAAAAAGCCACTATGTGCTGTCTGTAAGAAACTCCCTTCAGGCCGGGGATATAGCTCAGTGGCACAGTGACAGCTTGGCAAACGCGAGGTCATGAGTTCGATCCCCAGTACCACAAAAAAAAAAAAAAAAAAGAAAGAAAGAAAGAAAGAAAGCAACTCTGTTCAAATAACACAGGTAGGTACAGAGTAAAAGTACAGAAAAAGACATAGTATACAACCATTACTTTTAAAAGTAAGCAGCAAAGCACCTGCCTCATAAGCACGAGGTCCTAAGCTCAATTCTTGGTACAAAAATAAATAAATAAATAAATAAGCCAGGCAGCTTATTAAAAGCAGGAGTAGCTATATATTAAGATCAGCTAAACTAGACTTCAAAATTTTCAGGGACAAAGAGAGATATTATATAATGATAAATAGGCTAATTCACCTAGAATACATAGAAATCCTAAATATGAATGCAGCAATAAATATAGATTTGAAAGACATGAAGTAAAATCTAATAGAAGTGAAAGAGAAAGACGAATCCACCATTATAACTAAGACTTCAATACTCTCCTCTAAGCAATAGAACTACTATACAGAAAATCTGCAAGATTATGGAATTGACAACAGTATAAAGCAACAGGATCTAATTTATAGATCCAACTCTACCCAACAATAGCATAACTCACATTCTTTTCAAATACCCATGAAATATTCACCAAGATAGCTCATATTCTGGGTCATAAGACAAACATCAATGAATGCAAAAGAACTGAAATCACACAGAGTATGTTCTCTGACCATAACAGAATCAAATTAAAAATAAATAATAAAATTCAACAAGGAAAATCTCTAAACATTGGGAAACCAGACAAAGCACTTCTCATTAATATATAGGTAAAAAAAAGTCTTGAGGGAAAATTTTTTTCCTAGAAAAAAAGCATGTATTTGGCTTTTAAACAATTAAAAAGCCTGTCTAAGCAGGCTCTTTGCTCAGGCCTTCGTGTCCTGCTCAGCAACTTTATCTACCACATGTACCCAGGGGTTGCCCCAGAGGCACAAACACAGGGGCTTCTGGGCCCACTCCCCTGCACAATCAATGCTGATGCATGATGCTGCCACCACAGCTGGTGCACTGGGCTCCAGGGAGCCATGTCGCAGTCACACAGGCTCATCCTAGACCAGGTCCCACAGTCAAAGCTCTTGTCAATGGCCAGGGCCTGGTACAGCTTGGAGGGGCCACTACAGAGCTCATGGTCCTTGAGGGCACAGCTGATGGTGTCCTTCTGGAGGGTGCTATGAAGCCACCACATGGACTCCAGGCCCCTGGAGGCTTTAGTGCCTGAAGCAGGACACAAACTCCATCCCCTTGGCGAGACACATTCATGAAGAAGTACATGTCATAGATGAGGTACACATACAGGATCCCAGGCTTCATGAACATGCTGCAATTGAGGGGGAGGAGGTCTACCGGGCACCCAAGTGGGCAGCTTCATCCTCTGGTCCCAAGTATGCCTCAGTCTCCACAATGCAACTGTGGAGCTCTGTGCCATCACCAAGTTGCCAGACAAGGACCTATCCTAGAGATGCCCAGACCCAGGGAGACTGCTGGCTGGTCAAAAACTCTGACCCCAGCCAGCAGAGTGGTCCTTTGGGCACTCTAAAAGAAATAGATGCTACACTGGGAGCTCAGGGTTAAGGGTGGTCCCAAACAAGGCCTCTTGGACGAAGCCAGCCGAGCTGTGTCTATTGGGCTCTGCCGCTGCTCTACCTCTGCCAGTTTTGTTTTTTTCCCCACCTTTAGGAAAGCTTTCAGATGAACAAGGAGAGGCTCATTCCATTTAGTGGGAAGCTTGGCTCTGCCCCAGGAGGACAAGGTAGGGCCAGTGCCAGCATCCCACATCTCCAGATGTGTTGAGGGAAATTTTTAAAAACACAGTGAACTGAATGAAAATGAAAATACAACATTAAATTTGTGGAATGTAGCTGTACTGACAGAATTTATAACACTAAATGCTTACATTAGAAAAAGAGAAAAGGTCAGGTAAGTTCCTAACTGGAAAAAGAAAAGCAAAATAAACTCAAAGAAAGCAGAAGGAAGAAAATAATAAAGAGCAGAAGTCACTGAAACTGAAAATAGAAAAAATAATAGATAAAATCAGTGAAGCAGAAAGCTGTTTCTCTGAGATCAATACAATTGATAGACCTATAGCAAGATCGAATAAGATTAAAAAGAGAAGACACGAGTTTCTAATAGCATAAATAAAACAGGTAATTTTATCTCAGACCCTGCAACCATTGAAGGGAAAATAAGGGGATTCTATGAAGAACCTTGTGTATAACTCAAGTGAAATGGATTGATTCCTTGAAAAGCACAAACTATCAAAATTCAACCAATACGATATTTACCATCTAAATAATCCAAAAACTGTTAAAGAAAGTGGACTCAAAATGTAAAAGGTCTTGAAAATAGAAAGCTCCAGGTCCAAATGATTTCATTGGAGAATTCTATCAAACATTTTGAAGAATTAAACTGAATTTTACATAATCTACTCTAGAATACCAAAGAGGAAGGAACAGTCCTACGCCAAAGGTCCCGAGCCATTTCCAGGCTTGATAAATCACAAAAATCTGCAAGAAAATATTAGCATTATGGAATTCGTCAAACTATAAAAACAATTTAACAGTGGCCAAGGATTCACAGAATACACCATATAGTCATACTTGTGGCTATGATTTACTACACACAGAGCAACATCAGCAAAGGAAAAACAAACATGGGGTGAAGTCCAAGAAACCCAGGTACAAGCTTCCAAGGGTCCTCTGTCAGGACTCTGTACTAGACAAATTGTACTAATTCCTTTAGGAACAAGTAGGGACAATGCATGTGAAATGTTGTCTATCAGGGAAGTTCCTTAGAAACTCACTTCCCGAGGCATTTATTGGGGTTTGGTCACGTAGGCACCCTCTGCCTAATACTTATCAAAATTCCAGACTCCCAGAGGGAAAGCAGGGAGGTGTTCAGCATAAACCATACTGTTTGTAAAAACAGTTAGGTACAGTGAACAGACTTATCAGCCCTGGAAATGGAGGGGACCCTCCCCAAATTCAAGTTCCAGATGCCGTTCAAGGACCTGCCTTTCAAGTAAGCCTGTCAAAACCCTGAAGTCAAGCCTGCTACATGAAATATTTTGTGCACAGCTTGGAGATCAGGAGACTACAGCTCTGGTCCCAGGATAAACCACATTTGTAGAGATTATGTACAGTGAGCCACTCTTATCAGTTCTGGAAATGGTGAGAACGCTCCTAAAACCCAAGTTCCCAGATTCCAAAGAGCCTGCTATCTTAGCTTTTTTTTTTTTTTTTTTTGCATAACTTCCCAAGTCACTTTATGAGGCCAGTATTATCCTAAAACTAAAGCCAGACAAAGAACACAGCAACCCCCCCTCCAAATTACATACTTTATCTCTCATGAACTTTAACACAAAAATCTGCAAAAAAATATTATGAATATGGAATCAAACAAGGTACAAAAATAATTTTACCATGGTGGGGAAGGTTTTATTCTAGCTGTGCAAGGTTGGTTGAAAAGTCAGTATTCAGCCAGGCTATAATCTCAGCACTCTGGAAACTGAGGCAGAAGGATCACAAGTTAGAGCTTGCCTATGAGACTTAGGAACTTAATGAGATCTTGTCTCAAAATAAAAAATAGAAAAAGAGATTGGTATGCAGCTCAGCACAAAGACCCTGGGTTTAATCCCCAGTACCACACACACACACACACACACACACACACACACAAAACAAACAAAAACCCCAAAAGTCTCAATATTCAATCCATGTAATCTACCAATCCACAGGCTAAAAGAAGTAAAATCATATAATGTATCACTTGATGCAGAAAAAGAATTTGACAAAATTCAGCATTCATTCATTATAAAAAAGCGCTCATCACAATATGAATAGAAGTACTTCTCAAATCTATAAAGAGCATCTACAAAAAACTTACAGCTAACATCATAGTTAGTGAGGAAAGATGGAATGTTTTCCCCTAAGAAAGAGAACAAAGGAAAGACATCCACTTTTATTATTCTCACTCAATATAGTCTGGATATTTTAGAACAATAAGGCAAGAAAAAGAAGTACAAGGCATATGATTGGAAAGGAGGAAATAAAATGGTCCCCATCCACAGACAACATGATTCTCTATGTAGAAAATTCTACAGAACCTAAAAAAGGACTCCTAAAACTAATTGAGTTCAACAGGTCACAAGATTCAAGATGAACACAAAAATTAATCGCATTTTATATGCGAAAAATGAATATGGAAGTGCAAATTTAAAACATAATACTATTATAATCATGCTGAAGAAAATGAAGTACCAAAGTACACTTTTAACAAAACATGGACAAGATCTGTATGCTGAAAATTCCAAAATGCTGATTGAGAAGTCAAAGAAGTTTTAAATAAATGGAAAGGACATATCATGTTCATGTATTAGAAGACAATATAGTGAACCTGTCAAATGTCCCCCAGATTGATCTATTCAGCCTGTAAAATTGGCGAAATCTGAATAAGCTATATGAATAGTATCCAATGTCAGCATCTTGGTTTTGATGTTGTACTGAGTTAAGTAAGATATTACCACTGAGAAAAACTGGGTTCCCGTACATGAGACTCTTCTGTAATAATTCTTAAAACTCTCTGTGAATCTGTAATTATTTCAGAGTAAATTAAGCATAATTCAGTAATGCAAGTCTGAAGGAGTAGGAATATTTTTGAGCTCACATTTATTACAAAACAGAACTACATCTTAGTATGGAAAATAGCCAATATACACAAAAGCCTACATTGCTGCTTATCATAGAAATGTAAACGAAAATAACTGAGTTCATCATAACTGTACATGGCATAGTTCCACACTCAGAAAAAGTTTGTTGCTAAGCATCTATATCAGTGAGAATTCAACCAAAAGACCAGAACAAATAGTAAATTCATTCATTCATTCAAAACTATTGTAACATCTACAAGAAGAAAAAAATCAGGAGGTTGGAACCAAGAAGTATAGGCCAAAACTACACACACACACACACACACACACACACACGCGGGCACGCGCGCACACACACACACACACACACACACACACACGCCTCCTGCGCGTATTATCCGAAACTTCAACTCTGGTTTAAAAGTTTTCCAATTGATTCAATCGGGCTCACTCAGATTATCCTGGATAATCTCCCTTACTTTAAACTAACCGATTAGGAGTTTTAATTATTTCACCAAAATAGTTCCACAACAACACTTCGATTTATATGTATAACACTTCGATTGAATAACTGGGAGTTGTAGGCTAACCAAGTTAACAGAAAAAAGCTACACAAATATCATAAACCATTTGTGCTTGCAACTGGATAAAAGTTTTACTAAGAGCCACCTTGGATTTATTATCAAAGGTATTTCTAAGACAAACGATGTAAATCACTAGTGTCCGCTGAGTTCACATACGAAGTCCCACTTACAGAACTTTAGAATTGAAAGGGGCCATGAAAAACTTAGCTTGTATTTCGACTGACGAAGCGTCTCACCTAGTGGTCTAGGACGCGCTGCCGAGCCGCCGCTCCTGGGGAGGCAGCGCGCCAGGGGGGAGGGGCGGAAACCCCACCTGGAGCACGAGCGCCACGGGTGCGGGAGCTCTGTGGGCGGAGCTTCGGAGCCAGTGGCTTTAAGCGACTGCGCCCAGCCCGCCAGAAGAGCGCGCGGCGGGCAGACGGCGGGGAGTCAGTCGGGTAAGGCGAGCGCTGCCGGCTGGGGAAGGAGGGAGCGGTGGGGGAGGAAGGAAAGGGAAGAGGCGGAGCGTGGGAGCGCACAGTGTCAGGAATACAATAGTGCTCCGCGCCGCCTCGGCCGCTGCCGCTGCCGCTGCCGCCGCCCAACTGCCTGCCCAGGGCTGAGGCCTGACGGGCCGGGCGGGCGAGGGCCGAGGGCGCGAGCCGAGGCGCGGGGGGGGGGGGGGGGGGGGGGGGGGGGGGGGGGGGGGGGCGGGTGGGGGGGGGGGGGGGGCGACCCTAGCGAATCCGCGGCCCGGCGGAGAGGGCGGGGGTGAGGAGGGGATTAGGGGGCAGGTGCGAGGGAGAGAAGAGGAGAAAGCCGGTGGTTAAGGGGGCGGTTACCACCCCTGCGGGACTTGCCGGGCACGTTGCCTGCCCCCCGTGTGGAGCCGGGAGGGAGCCGCGACCTAGCTGCTCGAAGGTAGGAGCCAGAGGCCAGAAGCGCCGCGAGCGAGGTTGGGGGCGTCGCACGCGTTAGGCAGCGGGAGTGGCGGCCTCGGGGAGTGGGAAGCGGGCGGCGCGGAGCGCAGTGTCCCGGCTCGGCCTCGCTGCTCTCCGGGTCGCTCCGGCTCCACATAGCGGTCGCCTCTGGCATCTCCGGAGCCTTTTGACCAGATCGTGTGCGAGCAGAGGTAAAGTGCCTGGTGGCCCCTCTGCCGGCTGGGGCAGTGCCGGGTGACTCGAGATGGGGGCGGGGGCAGACGCACAAGCTGAGCTGCAGCTCTCGGGCTGCACGGGGAAAGAATTGAGCGCCATAACTGTCGCAGCGTTCCCTCCGGTGCCCCCTCTCGGCGCCCCCACCGTCCCTGTCCTCAGGGTGGTATCGGGGCTCGCGGGGCCAGACCTGTGGCGGGAGGGCTTGCTCTGTCGGCCTCCTGGGGCTGGATGCTGCGGGGAGCCAGGTTGCGCCCCCGGCTGTTCGGCGTTGCGGGACGGGAGGGGAAGAACCGAGTGCTGAGAGAGAGGGGGACCGGAGTTGCGGGGAGCGGCAAGGCGTCCCCGGGGAGCCAGCGTGCCAGCTGAGCGGGAGCGCGGGCGCCCTGCCGGCCGGCGAACTTTCCCTTCTCTTCCAGTCATTGTTTGGACGCTGTGAGTCCGAAGCCGCTGAGCGCAAGGCAGTCCACGGCGTAGGAAAATCAGTCTGGACAGCTTTGCAAGTTACGGGAAAATTTTCCCACCGCTGGGCAAGGCAGAATTGTTAACTTTTCACTGGCTCTCGAGTTCTGGTTCCCTGCGCTGTGGTGTCCGTAGATAGATAGATAGATATCTTTGAAAACTTACAATCTTTTTCTCCCACTTTTCGTAGCAGAAACATTGCTTCGACCAAGTCTGGCTTTAGATTGTACGGGGCAACCTGCATTTATTATTCGTGAGGAGGAAAGTAGGGTGCAGGATCTCGAGTGAGTGACCTTAACGTGGTCTGTGGAGGCATGTTTAAAAGCTTATATCTCTGTGCAGCCCTGGTACATATGTAGCTCCTAGGCTTTTGGCGAGAAACTTGTTTGACTGCTCCTTTGGCTTCTGAGTTGCAAGGAAGTCTGTAGCCTTAGATGTGCACGAGGGCTCTCCCCCACCCTGAGATGCGTTTATCTGCGAAGCTGAGGAGATCCTGGTCCCCGCTCCCTCCGAGGTCTGATTGTATAAGAAATCAAAACTGTGTTGACAGTGCTTCTAATGGCCTGGAGGGAAAGACGACCTCATTCCTTGTATTCAGTCTAATAAAGATAACTGCTGCTCTCTAAACTCAGAAAGGAATGGAACAAAATTTAGGTAAAAACTGGTTACACAACCTCGTTGCTTAGTTTGAACAAACCAGAATCTACTTTTCTAGAGTAGGTCTCTTAAAATCCCTTCAACCACTTCTTGTCAGCCTGGAATTTGGGATTATAGGTGTAGGGAGGAGAGACTTGTGGGCCTGAAAACAGTTTTACTTAGTTTAATACTTTCATAACATCTGTAGACAGTGGGAATGTGGATCTCAGTTTTCTTCATAACCTTTCAGTAGTGTGGTTCTCATGCTTTGATACCATCATGAGTTTAATCTCCAGATAAGTGAAAAAAGATTTTTCTGTTGTGCGTGTAGCCTAATGTTCTACCTCATTATCATTTTCTCTTTCATTTAAAGTGAGCTCCAAATACTTGAACTCTAAAAGTACCCTCTTTTCAAAGAGTACCTGAGATCTTTGGAAAGTGTTTCTCACTACCCAATATATATTAAGTTTTCAGTGATGCTAGCTATCATCATTGCCACCATTTTTTTCCAGTTCCGCTCTTCTCTATACTTTTGTTTGCTAAAGAAGAGCACAGCCCAGTATTGTTTTCTTGAAAGAGTTCCTTGCATGTTCTGGCTAGTCAGTTCTATCATACTCAATATTCTGATTCTAGAATTCATAATTTTTCCCACCTTTTCTGGGCCACATTGCTAGATTGGCAGAGTGGTGTGCATTTTGGTCACAGGTAGGGCAAAAGTGAAGAAAGGTCTTCCACTCCTTGAAGTGTTTGTTGTTTGTAATCAGCGGGGAGCAGGAGCCTCCCTCAGGGCACCTGTGACCTACTCTTCTGGCTGGTGGAGGAGGTCCTCAGGGCTGGAGAAAGTGATGGTTCTGGGCAGTCAGCATAGCTGAAATAAGTGAGTTGGTGAAAGTTAAAAAACAAAGGATGTTAAAGGTTTGTAGGTTTAGTATGTTCTTCTCCTTTGGTAATTATTTTTTTCCCCTCATGTTCTACAAACCATAACTATCCATTTCTACTCTAAGCTGCAAAAAAGCCATCTCTTTTATTTTGAGGTCTGGCTGGAACTAAACAAGTATTTTGGAAGTTGGGAGTGGGGAGCAGGAAGCATCAAGCATCAGGTGTTTGTGAAGATGTGACACTACAGAGGGCTCTTAAAAGCCTTGATCAGGCAGGGGTGCAGAAAGCCAGGCTAAAATTGAGGTCGAATATTGTCATGGAACATAATGTACTTACCTCCTCGTGTAGCTTACACAGAACAGAGACCGAGGAAGATAGTTATGTGCTAGTTTACATTAAGAAAATCTCTCATCAGTGGGTAATTAATATAGGCCCTTTGCTTGCTTCACTTTATACATAAGCAGTGACTATTCAGTGATACTCATCTGGCATTGTCCTAGTAAGTGTGTGTGTGGTGTTGGGGATTGAACACAGGATTTGGTGTATATGCTAAGCAAGCGTTCTGCTACTGAGCTACATCCAGCCTTGGTACTCTCCTGAAACAAAGACAGTGGAGTAGCTCACAAGTTTTTGTTGTTCCAGTTACAGTGACTGGGAAAGCTGAACCGTTCTAGTTTGTAGGGTGGGAAGGATCTAGGATAAGTGGTTAGAAGTAATTAATGAATAAGAGGGTGCTAGCAAGTGGTCATTACAGAACAAGTGCTGCTTTCTGTTTTCTGAAATCTTTGTGTTTCTCCATGTTATTTTTGCCCCTTCCATGTGAGTCTTTCCATAGACAGTAGCAGTGATGCTTTTAACCACCAGAACTGCTTCTGTGCTACTATTGAGAGAGACCAAAAAAAAAGGGTCCTGGGAAAAACTTGCCTGATCCTGTAGCTGGGCTTGGGAAAAGAAAGGTAAAAACTCAGAGGGCTGTCTAACTGAGCATGAAGGCAGGCTTGCAGATGCGAGAGGGTCTTAGGGGTCGTGATATACCCTGAGGAAAGTAAGGGGCCTAGTGTAGGGAAATGGTACTGGGGCTTTAGCCAATAGGAATCTCCTGGGAAACTTATTAATACTATCCTTTTGTACGTTTCAAAAACTTGATTTTGATAAAAATTAAAAACTGTTACAAGATTGGTACAAAAAACTCACTGTATTCCCTTTACTCAGGTTCACCAACTATCAGCAGTTTGATTTCATTTGCTTTATCGTTTGTTCTTTCTGTTTTTTTTTCCCAAATCATTTGAGAGTAACCGTTGAGAGATTGGTATTTGTCAAGGCCATCCTGTCAGAACTGTCTCAGATGCAGCCACTGGGTATAGCAGAACCTTGGTGTTGGGGGGCAGAGCCTCAGAGGTAAAGTCTACCAATAGCTGTGAAGCATACATTTGTAAATTATGTGGAATTCTTTGGTGCTAGATATAGAAATCATTATCAGTTGTAGGAGTGTTTAAATATACTCCTCTTTTCTACCATTCCTGTTGAATTTGTCCTAACTATACCAAATTTTAATATTGCTATGAAAATTCAGTACCCAACTTTGCAGCCATAATATATTCTCCAACATTGTTATTTAAGTCATTCAGCAAACATGTATTGAGTACCATCTGTTTGCTAGAGGTATAAGAGGTTAAAGAAGCCAGGTGTAGCTTGTGCCTGTAATCCCAGCAGGAGACTGTGGCAGGAGGATCCCAAGTTCTAGTGCTAGCCTGTGCAATGCAGAGCCTGTCTCAAAATAAAAAGGATGTGGCTCAGTAGTAAAGTGCCCCTGGGATCTGAAGTGCAGATTCTGGGAGTCATTTGGTTTGTTATTTGGTTTTGGTTTTTGTTTTTTGTCTTTTTGAGACAGGGTCTCACTACGAAGTTCAGGCTAGCCTTGAGCTCACTTTGTAGCCCATGCTGGTCTCGAACTCACAACGATCCTCCTGCCTCGGCCTCTGGAATGCTGGGATTACAGGCGTGCATCACTGTGCCCGGCCTGGGAGTCATTTGGTTAGACATAAATGTAAAAATTCATCTTCTCTGATGTGTGCTGCTCTTAGAAGACAAGGTTCATGAGTTAGGGAAGCCTTTTGTGTCTTACATCCCTCACAGGTTGTGGCATCAGGACAACTTGGATTCAAATTCTGTCTGTACCCCTTGATCTTGACCAGTTTCTTAAGTTCTCTGTGTTTCAGTTTCTTCATCTGTCAAGTCACATTTCTCAGGGTGGTACTGAGAATTAATTGAGGTAGTAGTTTCTCTGTAAGCATTAATTTCATCTATTCCTAGGAAAACTGCAGTGTGTGGGGAAATAGCAGAAGTATTAGGTATTAAGGTGTGGGATTCAAGGGGGTATTTCCGTTTTTTCAGCAAATAAATATCTGATTGAAGTGTGAGGCTTAAAAAGGTGAAGCCTAGGTAACTTGTCCAAGGTCACACAGCAGAAAAGAGGTAGAATTCTGCTTGTGAGAGATACCTGCAGGGTTCCTTGGGGCCTCAACAATGAGCAGAAATAAGCAAGGTAAAAGGTAGAGAAAAAAGATTACCAGGCAGAGGGAACAGCAGGTGTTGTGAGGATACTGAAGTGGGAGAGAGGTGTGGAAAGGATCCACAGAGGTTTGGCTAGGATCTGGGGAGAGATGAGGTAGGCAGAGGAAGATTGACAGGGCCTTGTGGGACCTCATTAAGCAGTTTGTGTTTTATTCCAAGGACAATAGGAGGTTGCTGGAAGGTGTTTTTTACTTTTCTTAAAGCACATGGTGTGTGTATGCACGTGTGTGTGTAAATGCCTGTGTGTTTAATCAGAAAAGCTTCTAGTGAAGCCTAAACAAAAATAATTTAAGAAAGTTATTTATTCAGTGTCCCATCTCATGATCCAATACAGGCAATGTTTTTGGCCCAAATGTGTAGGTTTTAAGTTGTTTTTACTGTCCACTGTGAACATAGCCAAAAATAGTTGTGGTGCGGGAAGAAGCCCATCCTTCAGAATGCTGCTAGAAAGAGGTTTGTTTGAGCTTGTGTATGTCTGATAATTTTTAGACTGTGTTAAAGGAGCTCTTCTAGCTTTCACTAAGTTCTTGCAAAGGAGTAAAAAATGCTGGAATTGGGAGAAAAAGTAATTCCCAGAAACATGGGTTGTTGTTCAGTGTTAGAAATGGAACTGTCAAATACGCCTTGTTTAAATATATAATGATAAAAATTCTTAAATGATTAAATGGAAATTTGTCTTTTTTGTTTTGTGTATGTGTGCATGTGCGCACGTTGCACACCATCTGTGATAGCAGACAACACATTTGTGAGAATCTGGAAAGATAAGAAATTTTCAGTGTTTTTATTCAGGTACTGGAGGTTTTCATGTTTGAATCTGTGCAGAGTAAACTGCACAAGAGGAAAATCAGTGTTCTCTTCCCCTTGCCATATGCACTAAGCCACATTTACTGTTAAGTAGCTTGTGTCAATTAGCTTTTTTCGGGAAGAGGGTGATTAGTTGATATCTGGATGATCTAGGATGGGCTCATTCATGTATCTGGTAGTTGACAGGCTGTTTGGTCTAGGTAGGAAGCCCTAAACTTAGTTGGCTTCTCTCCACTCCACATGGTCTCTCCTTCAGCTGACTTGTTAACACGATGTTCTCAAAGTCTCAAGGAGTAGCAAGTGAGCAAAAGCACCAGTGTACAAGCACTTTTCAAGTGTCTGCTTGTGTCACATTTGATACTGTTCCATCAGCTAAACCATGCAGGTGCTTCCATGATCTAGTCCAAAGTCACTGTGGGAGAGGATCGTTTGAGGGTGTGGATACAAGGAGATGCAAAAAAAAAAAAAAATTGGGGACCATTACTGCAGTAGTGCATAATAATTAGTATTGAATGTTAGGCCTTTTGATACATTTTTAACATTAAGCACCCATTTCTGAATGTAGTATATTCTAGAGATTAAGTAGTATTGATGTACCATTAATAATATCTTCTTTTGTATTGGATATAAAGTGAAACAATGCTGTTTTAGGAAGAAACCAAAGGGAGACAGTGTAGTTTGGATGTAGATATTCTCAAGTGGCTCAACAGTTCACTGATCTTGTGTAGCTATTATCAAAGGAACCCCTGGGTCTCCTCAATCCCTCTTCAAGCCTTATTAGTGTACTAGACTATATATTAGGTTTTGTAGTTAAGCAAAAAGACTTACTTGGGGATCTACCACCACCTAAGAGATGAAAGATTTGTAACCACTCCTTGAAACCTTTATGTGTTTTATAATTTTCACCTAAGAGAAAAAAAATTCTTATTTGGGCATTCTGATAAAGGCATAAGAGTCTCTGTAGATGTTTTATTTGACCAAGATTTAAAAATCTGCTTGTGATTGCAGTGAAGATTCCAGCATTGCGCTATGAAGTGAGTGGCCAGGAACCACCAATTTGGAGCATCAGCTTTTGACCTTTGTTCAGGAAGATATCAGAGGTAACATTCTTCACATAACTAACATAGAGTTTACAGCAATTTAAGACTTGAAATGTATTACATAAAAATGTAACTGGACCCTATAAAGCACAGGTGGAAATTCATCTTATACATCTTAGAGGTATCTATTCCTCCAGAAAATTACTTGATGTTAGCATCTTAGCTTTTCTTTAAATTCCTGACATTTTAAAAGTCAGTGACTTGGAAAGAGCCATCAGAATTTATAAACACACATATAGTTTGACCCAGAAAACACTTCCAGGAATTTATTCAACAAATACCTGCATGTTAATTAAGTATCATTTACAATAGAAGAAGATTAATAGTACCTTAAGCGTCAATGAAGGTTTGGTAGACAATGAAGTGTTACGTTGATATTGTGTGATCTCCAACATGTACAGAGGTGACAAAAAGCATGAAATAGAATAATGTGTATTGTATACTACTTTCCATTGTATAAACGTTTATAAGTACTAAACGTTTATAAGTACCATTTGAATTTTAAGCTATGGGTACTATTTAAATTTTAAGCTATATGAGTGTATTTTTCTATTTCAAAAACTACACATTTTTTTAAAGAGATGATTTATGGTGATGGCGATGCAAACTTTTGTGGGCTCCTTCCCTAGTTGACTTTGTCAAAGTTATTCCTGTTCAAAAAAATATCCAATCGGTATTTTTCCTTAGAAATGCCTCATCATGGTATAGTTCTGATTTCTTTTTTTGGTGATACTGGGGATTGAGCCCAAAGCCTGCCTTGTGCTAAGTGTATGCTCTGCCACTAAACCCTGAATTTTTAACTGTAATCTTGTCTTTTCAAGAATGCCATATGTGTGGAATCATAATAAGTAGCTTTTTTTAGTGTGACTTACTTTATTTGATTCATCTGTATTATGTGAACTAATAGCCCGGCCCTTCTTATCACTAATATTCTCTTGTATGTGTACTTTGTTCATTCACCTGTTGAAAGATATCTTGGTTGTTTCCAGGTATTTTGGACAATTATAAATAAAGTTGTGGTAAACATTAGCATATAGGTCTTTGTGTAGATTTCAGTTTTCATTTCATTTTCGTAATACCTAGAATTAGGGTTGCTGCAACTCAACTACTTTGCATTCTCACCAGCTTTGAATGTGATGTATGTGTTGAGGTTCATTCTCTTGTATGACTGATTGTCTCAGCACCTTTTGTTGAAGAGAATATCCTTTTTCCATGGAACTGCTTTTGCACCCATACATCTAGTTCTGGGCTCCATGATGCATTAATCTGTGAACCTGTCATTTTTCCATTTACACCTTCCCCCTTCTTCCTTCCTTCCTTCCTTTCTTCCTTCCTTTCTGTGCTGGGGATGAAACACAGAGCCTTGTACATCCTAGACAAGTGCTGTACCACTGAGCTACACTCCCATCCCTAACACACTACCTTGATTACTATGGCTTTATAATTTTGAAATCAGATAATAAGAGTACCCTGGCTTTTTTTTTTTCAGAATTTTAGTAATGAGAGCAGAGCACTGAACTTGTCCTAGTTGTGAGAAACATTCCACCTCTCACCATAAAGTATAATGTTGACTGTAGGGTTTTATTTTTTTGTTTTATGCTGTATTATGCAGCAAGCTGTTAACCTAGCAGACTTGAGGATGCTATTTTTAGAAGCCCTGCTTGCAAGATTGGCCCATGGATGATATATGGGAAATTGGCTTTTCAAGCATTTTTAAAAATAAAAGATTATTTTTTAATGAGTATATTCTGTTTTCATTTATTTTTCCAGTGCTCTTTATTTCTTTTGTTGTAGTTACCTTTGACATTTCTTTTAGGGCAAGTCTTATGTCGGTAAATTCTATTTTTATTTACATGAGAAAGGTTTTATTTCCCCCCACTTTTGAAGGACATTTTGTGATGGTTTCTGATAAGATAATGTACTGTTAGTACCCTTTTTACTTATAGCTACTGTGTCTTTTTCCTCTCTCTGGCTAACTTCAAGATTTTTTTGTCTTTGATTTTCAGCAGTTTGAATGTTATATGCTAGGTGTGGCTTTAAAACTTTTTTTTAATATTTATTCTGCTTGATATTCTCCAGAGTTCTTATATCTATTGGTTATTGTCTGTCACTAATTTTGTGAAGTTCTCGGCCATTTTTGCAAGTAATTCTTCTGCCCTATTCTTTCTTCTTTCCTCAAAGATTCCAGTTAGAAGTTTAATACTGTTTGCTATTGCCTCACAGTTCTTAAATGCTATGCTTCATTTTTTCCTCCTCTCTTGTCTTTTTTTAATTTTTTAACTTTTAGTTTTTATTAACTGGTTCAACAAATATGATCTTCAAGGTCACTGATTTTTTTTTCTTGCCTGCATCAAGTGTACTGTTGAGCCCATTATGTTTTTTGTTTTTGTTTTTTTTTAGTTTCTTTATTTCTAGTATTTCCATTTGATTCTTTCTTACAGGTTCCATTTCTTTGCTGAAGTTGTCTGTCTGCTTTTTCATATTACCTGCTTTTTCCGCTAGCGTCTTTAATGTATAAATCATAATTCTTATTTCATTTCTGATAGTTCTAGTGTCTGTGTTTTACTAAGTTTGTATCTGATGATTAGTCACTTGGAATATTTTCTTGCATTTTGTTATGACTCATAAGCCTGCTGAAAGCTGAACATGGACAAGAGATGCTGAGAAAAATGTTTGATATGTTTGGAGAAGAATCTAAGTTCCTTTTTGCTAGGCATTTAGTGTGGAGATTTGTGTTAATCTAGTCAGGGGTTGCCCTGTTCTTTATGTTAAGTTTTGCTGTGGGCATAAGAGATTTCCCATTCCTCTAGTGATTGACTTTATTTTGACTCTTGCTTGGCTTTGGGTTTTTTCCTTTGTGCTGCATTCCAAGAGTTGCCTTTTATAGCTCTCCCAGTTGTATTACACTTTTACTAACTAGATAGGTGATTTGCTACGTGGTGGTTGGTGGGGGAAAAAGGAACTATATGATGATCTTATTAAGCCTGAGATTTGGCAGATACTGAGGGTGTCCCTGACAGCTCCTCTAGGGGTTAACACCCCTCCCTATTTCTTTTCCCCAGCTGCATGGGTATCCACCAATGTTCTCAATCCATGGGTTTTAAGTCCTTCCTCTTGAAGATTAAGCTTTTTGTTCTGTACTGACTATAAAAGAAAGGGAGTCTAGGCTGAATTTCACAGTGAGTGTTATTTTCCTTAGCCAGCCAGCACCATCACGGGAGATTTTGCTGAGATTTTCTCTGGTACTTACTCTGAGAGTCTGGCAGGATTGCTGTAGGAAAAGCTTCTAAGAGGGCAGGGTGAAAATTTCCATATGTGGAGTCCAGGAGCTTCACAGTCTTCCTTCTAGTAATTTGTCAGAATTTGCAGCTTAATCTTCCTACAGGTTTATTTGCTCAGACTTGTGTCTCCCTGTAGTTTTCAGTCTCTCCAGATAACAGGGCAGTGGTTTGTCCCATCACCTCTGTTCTTTGATAGATTCAAGAAAAGTGGTTACTTTTCAATTTGTTCAGCTTCTAGAGTGAAAGTGATGACTTTCCAATGATTATTTGTCCAAGTTGAAACCTGAATCATAAAGTAAGTTTTAATCTCCATAACTGTCCAATGCAGTATATGACACCGAAACTCAATACAGATTATTTTTCTCCTTTATTTCTCTTTTTTTACATCCTTGAATTTTATGTTTTTCCTATTAGGGAGCAAGGACTATTTCATTCTGGTTTTGGTTCTGTCTGTTTTAGGCTTTAAAAACCTCTGTACCATAAGTAGAATGTGATATTTATCTTCCTATCTTCCAAAATTCTGTGTATGACTTTGTAATTTTGATCACATCATTAACACTTAGTAATTGCCTCATTCAACATTAGATCATGATTTAGCCTATCTAGATTATAGGTTTTGTTAGTGATCATGTGTTTGTCATATTTTCCTCTGTGTTGCCAGGTACAATTCAATTGAGCAAACTTTGGTTGAGTACCCCCTGTCATATGGGCAAGACACTAGGTTTTGAGTAGAGTACACACCTGGTCTGGTCAGTGAAGTAACTAATCTCTAAGGACAGTGGAAGGAAGGATATTGAAATTTTTTCAAAAATCTCCATTTCAATCTAGGACTTTTAAAATTATTTTTATAATTCTATTTTAAATTATACTAGTGATTCATAAATGTGTTAAATTATAAAGGGAAGAAATTGTTCAAAAGGAAAAAAGGAACTAGAATAGGTGAAAGGGGAAAGGACAGTAGGGAAAAGGGAAGAAAATGCGAGTCAGTTATATTATCAGTATCTCTTAGTTCATTAAAAAGGAAGGTTTGTGCTAATATTGATTGGAGAAATTTTTATACTCATGTCTTGTACACTGAGCAGCTGCGTTAAAGATAACAGCATGTAATGTATTCTTCATGTAATGTAATGTATTATTAGGCTATTATTTTGTTAAGAAATTTTGCTTTACCTTTTTTTCCATAAAATTTAAAAAAATAAAGAAAAATTATAAAAAGAACCATAGTTGGCATCCTTATTCTTTCACATTCTCCTTCCTGGGGATAATTTTGATTACTTACTTTTATTACTATTCAAACTGCTGCATGGTATATAATGCCATCTAATAATTTAGTGAGATACTTTTATTTTTAATGAAATAAGCACCTAAATTTATTTAACTTTGTTACTGTTGGAATTGAACCCAGGACTTTCACACTAAGGTATATGTTCAGCTCATTTCTATTTTTTAAAAATGAGACAACGTCTCACTAAACTGCTAAATTACCTAGACTAGGCTTAAACTTGCAATTCTCCTGCTTCAGCATCTGGGGCAGCTGGGATCACAGGCATGTGCCACCACACCCTCCTATTTAACTTTTGAGGAATGTTAGCAATAACTACCATGATTAGTTTGAATTGTGTGGCTTGATAATGCTGCTTGGTTTCATATTATAGTGTAACTATCTTAATTCTTAAGTTCCATTGTTAGTGGTAGGTATAAATGTTATAGGAAATGTGTGTAGTAAATAGAAAGTACAGAATTAGTACTGACTAAAAACATGACCCATTGACTTTGTTAACAAAATCATACAATAAAATGTAATTTTTTGGCTGTATATGGGTCTCTGTATTTTAAATACATTTAAAGATCAGTATAACTGCCACTACAGTTAAGGTACAGAAGAAGTAACTCCCCAAAAAAACTTTGTGCTAGCTTTTTTT
>RJWM01022334.1:0-33853 GCA_004363535.1 Dasyprocta punctata | reverse complement strand
CCACCACGCCCGGCTACTATGAAGCCCAGGCTGGTTTTGAGCTCATTTTGTAGCTCAGGCTGGTCTTGAACTTGCAACCATCCTCCTGCCTTGGCCTCCCAAGTGCTAGGATTACAGCATGCGCCACCACACCCGGTTTGAGACTTTTATTTTTGATGAAATATTTACTATGCCGGGCGTGGTGGCGCACGCCTTTAATCCCAGCACTCGGGAGGCTGAGGTAGGCGGAGCGTTGTGAGTTCGAGGCCGGCTTGGGCTACAACGCGGCGCAAGGCCAACCTGTGCTACATAGTGCGACCCTGCCTCAAAAAAAACCAGGGCCGGGAGTTTGGCTCAGTGGCTTAAGCGCCTGCCCTGGCAGGCACAAGGCTGTGAGTTCAATCCCCGGTGCCGCAAAAAAAAAAAAAAAGAAATATTTACTATCTATGGTAGGTGGGCCAGGGAGCAGGGCAGGCACTGGAGATGGGATGTGAGAGCCATCCCGACAATGAATCCTTTGACTGGCTGTTGAACCCTTCCTATCCTCAAATCCATGGTTGAGATGACAAAGTCTAGAGATTCCAACAAGGGCAGAAAGAACCGCGGCTGGCGGGGCATGGTGGCACATTTGGGAGCCTGAGGCAAGAGGATCGTTGCAAGTTTGAGACCAGCTTGGACTACAAAGTGAGTTCAAGGCCAGCCTAAACTGCATGGCAAGACCCTGTCTCAAAAACAAACAAACAAACAAAAAACCTGCGGCTGGGGTGGACAAAACTGATACTTTCACATGCAACACTCCCTAAACCCAGGAACGCTGCCTCCTAATTTGTTGGCACCATTAGTTTCCAGACCACTCTGGGCCTCGAGTTTCATGATATTTTATTTTATTTCATTTTATTTTATTTTATTTTATTTTGCGGGGGGGGGTGCATGACACAAGCACTTGCTGCACAGCTCAGGCTGGCCTTAAACTCTCTATGTAGCCCAGGCTGGCCTCGAACTCCCTGGGAGCCTCCTGTCTCAGTCTCCCAAGTGCTGGGATTAGAGGTATGCACCACCATACCCAACAGGTTTCAAGATCTTTGTGAAGGGGCAAGGGAGCAGTAGGGCACATTATTCCCACAAGCTTAGTACAATTCTAAATCCTGCGAATTATGGCTTTGTGTAATCCTTCTAATAGTTCCATAAAGTATCTATTAAAATCTTTCTTACAAATGAGAAAACTGAAGCACAAATAGAATAATCTTCCCAAGGTCAAAAGGGCTACTAAACTATATGGCCATGATTTGAGGGCAGAGTTTAACCAGCACACATGGCTAATCACTATACAACAGCTGCTTCGCTAAAATTAGGATCCAGTCACCAAGCGATCCCTAAGAGTCCTTCCTTCCTATTCAGACCTTCTAAGATTCTGAAAGTTGACAACTCTCTGAAGGGTTGTAAAAGGGTTCACTTTTCATATTCCTTGAAGGCAATTCAAAAGCTTTCTCAGAGTAGAAAGGTGCAGCAGCAGTAAGGACTGAAATTAGACCTCCAGAAGGACTTCCCAATTATCAGTCGCTGGAAAAAATGACTCAGGTGACATTTTCAAGAGAACAAGCGACTCAGGGGACACAGGAAGAAACCTTGGCGTCTGAGGCTACGGAAGACAGATATTAGAAAGAAAGCAATCTCCTTTCTGTCTCACGGCTCGGCCCCTACCCATCCCCTTTGAAAAAGAACGGTTTGCGGGGAAGGAAACGCGAGGAAAGCAAGGCTCTCTCCACGGTCTCTGCGGGTGGCGTGGCGCCGGGCCAGCGTGCGCGCCCGGGGCCCTGTGCCGCGTGCCCGCGCGCGTGAGTCAGTGTCTGTCCCTGTCTCGGGCCGTCGCCCGCCAGAGCTGAGCTCTATCGCTGACTTCCTGACGCTATCTCGCGCGGCTTCTCTTTGTCTCTCTCCATCTGTCCGTCTCTCCTCCTGGAGGCTGTCTTCGTCTCCTGTACCTCCGTTATCACCCTTTTTCTCTCGAGCTCGTGTCTTCCTCCCCGGCTCCGCGCCTCGCTTCGCCGCTGCCTGTCCCCAGACCCCGTCAGGCCCCCCCGCCTCTCCCCCCGGCCCGCAGCCCCCGCCCCCGCCGCTCTTGCTCGTCCGCACACTCTCTCTTTTGCTTGTCTCTTACAGGCAGATTTATGGTCAGCCCAGGGCCTTTCATTGGTCGAGCCCTGACAGGGTTTGATTTAACGCCGCCTCTCATTGGCTGAGCTTGACAGGCTGATTTACGAGTCTCTCTACCATTGGCCAAACCGCCTTAGCTCTGATTTATGGCTCTGTGGTGGCAAGGAGGGGGGCACAGCTACCGAGGGAGGACGCCCCTCCTCAAGCCGCCCCCCCGCAGGTGCCGCGCGCTCGCTACCTGCTCCCCAAATCCCCTCCTCCCCTCGGCACGGTCTGCAGGGAGGCCGGGGTCTGAGGGTGCGGCAGGGTCGGCTAGGAGACCGAAGATGGGGAGCGCAAAGGGGAAACTGAGGGGCAAAAGCGACACAAAGAGGAATGCTCAGGAGAAACGAAGCCCGAGGGAGAGAGGGGGCTGAGGAGAGAAAGGGGGACGGGCTGAGAGAAAGAAGGCGCATTTGAGGGGCGAGCGGGCTGCAGCAGGGAGAGCGGGTACTGAGAGGCACTTGTCAGACTTCACTGTCCCGACTGAATGACAGACAGAAATTTCCTTTCCCGACAAGGGCTCTGAGAGTGAAATTATTAGAGGAGCAAAGATGCAAAAGAGGCCCGGAGGGAGGGAGAGACCGGAAAGGTCAGCTGGAAGGTAATAGCCGAGGAAAGAGGGAGGGAGAACGGTAGAAACGGGTTTTGGTTTTCGTTTCATTTTGTTTCGGGAGAGGGGGTGCAGTGAGAAAAGACCAATCCCCAGAGGAAAATCCTGAGCAAAACGGCTCCTTCTCCTCCACGAGGACTCATCGGCGCCTCCCTCAGGAGGTGTCCTGCTTCCTCCGGGCTGCAATGGTCGCCTCTTGTCCTACACTTCACTCTTCTCTTGCTCACCTCCCCAGTGAAATTTACGAGTTCAGAATTGGCCTTCAGGAATTAGGAATATTTATGCTTCTTTGAGAGTGAGATTCTGAAGGTGATAAATAAAGGGTCATTGCGGGATGTAGCTGGGGGCTCCTATTTTTAACAAGGCCACTTTCCAAGGCCCCCACCAGCCGTTTCTCTCTTATCCAGAGCCAGAGGAGGAGCACTGGGGGGTGGAGAATGGGTTTCAGATATCAGGAAGGGGGTTTGATGATCCTGGAGAGCCCCTCTGAGGCCTGCAGAGCTTTGCAGCAGAACGGCCTGAAGGCAGCTAGGGGAGGAACTTTCCAAGCATCCTGGCATTCTCAGAGCCCCTGGGGTGCAGTTGCAGTGTCTGCCGAGGTTGGAGAGAGCTTGCTTCCTTCTGCCCCCTAAGCTCAGTTGCTGAGGAGGAGGGAGGAGGAGCAAGGAATTCAGAGCCAGGTTTCTCTGGCCTGTCACCTCCCTCACAGGGAGAGGAAGATTTGAAATCTCCCATCTCCCACAGCCCACAGCCTAGATCGCTGGGAAAGGAGGCTAAGAATGTGGGGATCAGGGCATCTCCTAGGAGCCTCAGACCTCAACCTGTCCACCCCCACTGCTGGCTGAGAATTGAAAACAGCCAGTACTTCTTGACACCCCTTGCCCTGGGCCTCCAGGAAGTGAGGGAGGGAGGAAGGATCTGCTTGTAGATGCACATGCCTTCCCCAGCTCTCAGCTCCAAAACCTATGTGCTTGTAACCCCTCATGGCCCACCCAGCCGTACCACTTGGCCTGGGTCTGAGTAGGTAGTGAAAAAAGATGCGGATCATGATGTAAGGGAAGTCTAAGAAGAACAGAGAGCTGGAAAGGGCCTCCACCCCTTCCATCCCTTCTATCTACTCTGACTTTAGCGAGGATGGCTCCAGTGCACATGCATGCACACACCAGACTGCTGCCTGGAGTGGGAGGAGGGAGAGAGAGAAGGGTCTAGACTGGCCCTTTAAGAGGCACTTAGGGTCAGAAAGCCTGGGCTACAGAGAGGGGAAGGAGCTGATGTCAGAAGACGGATGGGCAGCAAGATGGGGATTGATGCTAATGGGGGAGTTAAAGCTAAGTACCCAGACACTCAGAGGGCAGAACTGCAGATCTGTCTTCCTTATGCTCACCTCCCCCCACCCAAACCAAGGCTGTAAATCTGCCTCAATTGGGGGAAGGGGGAGTAATGAAAAAAGAGAGGCTCTTTTCTCCCTTTTCCTGTTTCTTCCTTACCCAGTAACTACCTCCCCAATCTTTTTGTCCTCTCCCAATCTGTCCACCCAATCTATAACCCCTTACCACTAGCATTTCTAACTTTGGGCTTTTCATCAGAAATTGAATGAATGGTTTCACTTTGCAGGGGAGTTTGAGAGGAGACCACGAGACGTTTTCCTCACCAGACATTGGTAGAGATGGGTTGGGAGGATTATGGTGAGGTTATAGTGTGGAAATGCCCAGTTGCCTCAGTTTTTCTTCCTTTCACCCTCTTCTCACCCAGGATAATGGGATGAAGGCAGAAAGTAGGGTGTTGGGTGCCAGGGGTTGGAAGGGCTGTGAACCTCAGGGCCAAGTGCATGGAGGCCTCTGACGCACTGAGATTCCAGAGGGCCTGTGGTTGGGCTCCGAGGGCAGCTGCACTGCAGGAGCAGTCCACAGAATATGTACAGTTGGTTTCTTGGAAACTCCTGGAGCACACCCTTCCCTCTGCCCCAGCACACACCCTGTCTGCTGAGTAGAGACAATTTCAGGCCAGTAGTATATTTATTGCAAAGCCAAGGGCCAGCTGCTCCTTATTTGTTAGGAGTTGGGGAATCTCAGAGAGGAGGGCTTTCTCAGAAAGACTTGAGCTAGCAACCTTTGGCGAGTTCTTTCTTCATTTTCAAGATCCTTAATTCCCTCCCTAATGGCAATCTAGACCTGTTCTTTTTTTGTGAGGGGGGCAGTACTAGGAATTGAACTCAGAACCTCATGCTTGCCAGGTGTACACTGTGCCACTGAGCTAAATCCCTGGGGCTGGACCTGTTCTTAAAAAGTCCCTCTTTAAACCCAGCATGGGGTGCACACCTTTAATCCCAGCACTCGGAAGGCTGAGGTAGGAGGAGTGTTGTGAGTTCGAGCCCGCTTGGGCTACAACAGGAGCACAAGGCCGGCCTGAACTACATAGTGCGACCCTGCCTCGAAAAACTAGGGCCGGGACTTTGGTTCAATGACTTACACACCTGTCTGGCAGGTGTGAAGTTGTAAATTCAATCCCTGGTGCCAGAAAAAAAAAAAAAAAAGTCCTTCTTTATATTAGGAGGGAGTCCCTGTGTATGTTATCTGTTGTAGTATTATAGCTGAATTCCTTCCTAATCCTGGAAACTCAGGAGCCTGAGGCAGGAGGGTCACCGGAGTTTTAGGCCAACCTGGACTACATAGTGAGTTTAAGGCCAGTTTGAACTGCATAGTGAGACCCTGTCTTGTGGTGGGGGGAAGACAAGGCCTCATCCCTCCTTCCAGTTTTCCTTCAGAGGCTAAAAGTCACCTCAAGGTCATCCTATTCACTGTTTTCAGCATCTTCAGAAACAAGGAGCAAGCAAGGCTGAGATAGGAAAAGTTGGGGTTTGGGAGCAGGAGCCACAGGACCCCAGCCTCCCAGCCTCTGGTCCCCTCCCATTGCAGGGAGGTCAGCCACTGCCCCTATCCCTGGTCCCTGGCTGCTCTTCTATGCTGGTTATAAATCCTGTCTTTGTTTCCCTTCTGACCCAGGCCCCAGGCAGGCTGGGGGTCAGAGGCTGGAGGAGGGGTCACTGTGGAGGAGGGGAAGTTACAAGGGGAGTGGGAGGAGAAGATGGACAGGAGCAGCTGGTGGGCAGGCTTGGGGGTGGGCAGGGAGGGGATGGGGCCTCCGGATTGTATGGATCTTGGACATTCCAGCAGGCCTGCATTCTAAGTGAGACAGGATTCCGGGGAAGGTGCAGAAGTGCCTTCAGAAGGCTCCCTGCAGCATCAAGAATTCTGAGCAGGGGTGGTGTGGGGAGGTTGGTTTGGGGTGCCTCAAGGAAAGAGGCAGTTAAAAGAAATTGGAGAAATAAGATATTGCAGGAATCATCCTTATCACCACCTGAGACCCCTACAACATCCGTGTGCCATGTGCACATGTGCATAAACGCACAGAGATGTATGGTCTGCCAGCGTGAGGGAGCCCAGGAGAGCCAGCCTGGCCCTAGCCTGCCCCCCACCTGCAGCAGCCTTCTCTTGCTGTGACCATCCCGTCTCCATCTCTCCATTCCTTTTCTCTGCTCCCAGCCTTTCTTTGTGTCCGTTTCTCTCAGTCTCCCACTTGGTTATCCTAGCTTTCTGTCCTCAGCCTCTGCCTCTTTGTCTCTTACTTGCTTTTTCTCCCCCATTGTGTTTCCAGTTCCATCTTCTTGAAAACTTCCTCCCTACTTCCTTGGACTCCATCTCTCCTTTTTCTGTCACCCTTCAATCCAACCACTGCCTCGACTTCAATTCCTTGTCCCACGGAACTGAACCGAGGTCTGGCTCAGTGGGGCCCTTTGGGAGTCAGTCAGGTTGCAAGGAGGGAGGGGAAGGACTCCTTGGACTGAGTGTCGTCGTTGGTGGGAGGTCTGAGAATCAGTGTTCGCGGTGGTACTGTCACAGAGGGAAAGGCTAGGAGGTGACCAGACAGCGTAGCATAACCATGTGAAGAGAGAGGAGGGAAGAGACTGATAGAAAAGACACCGTAGGGCAAACAGTAGAGCAAGGCAAGCATTCAGTGTTCCTCGTAAGAGTGTGTTTTAGGATGATCTAAAGGGAAGGGGCCGAAGGGCATCTACTGAACCATATGAGAAACAGATCTAGAGACAAGGTCTGGAAACCCAGTCTGAGAAACAAAAATGTAATGTCTGCCAGGCAGCCACGATCCTGGACTCTCTTGCCTATCTAGAGGTTCTCAGAAGGCCTCTTGCTCCTTTGCAGACAATCTTGAAGCACTGGTTCTCTCCTCATTAACCTCTTCTGCAGCCACCTCCCTTCCTCCTCTTGTGACAATGACATCAGCTCTGGCTGCCACTGTCCTCAGCCCTTTTGCTGATGTACTGTCCCATGGGTGTAACAGAGGCCAGTCACCCCCACCCCACCCATTCATAGCCCAGCACCCTGGGAAAGGGAGGAGGCTGTACTGGGAAGGCAGCTGTGGGACATGGTGGGAAAAAAGGGGGCATGGGCACCAGGGGGAGTGAGAGGAGCCTAAGGGGGCACTTGAGGAGGAGAGGCTGTAGCAGTAAATCACCCAGTGGGGGGCTCCCTCTGCCTGAGCTCAGTGGGGTGGGGAAAGGATAGACATAGGGGAGGGTGGAGAGAATAGAGAATCGCCACATCTGGCAGGCAGGTGTCTGGCACCGTTCAGGCTGTAGTCACTTTCCCAGCCAAAGGGGAAGAAGGGGGAGAGGGGAGGAGGGGCCTCTTAGGGTCCCCTGGGGAAGAGGGAAAAGCTCACACACAGAAAGTCAGAGAGGCCCACAATCTGACAGAGAGCAAGGGAGGGGGATCCTCGGACCCTACTTCCCATCTCTCTCCAGTTGGTGTTGAGGATGGGTTTGCCCTTAGTCCCAAAAGAAAATTACTGGCCAGGGCACCAAAGTTCTATTCCTAATCGGAAATGGAAGGCAGAAGAAACTGAAGTTCCGAGAATTCCAAATTAAGAGAGCTGGCTAGAACTCCACTCCGCACACCACTGCTGATCACCAGCCGCCAGCTCTTTCCCTGACACACACCTCCCCGAGGGCCACACGGATGACGAGAAGGGAGGTCAGGATGCTAAGACTGGTCACGCCTTCTCCCCAGCTACAACAGGCAGAGACACCAGTGATCCTGGCCTTTCTCCTGCCCACTATACTCAACCATTCAATGCAGCTTTTTTTAATACCTGCTAAGAGGGTTCCTGGGCCTAGGTGTCCCACAGTTGCTGAGCCTAGCAGCCAGGTTTCCACAGTGGAGCAGGCAAGTCTAGACAACGCTAGGCTTCGCTTCGTGTTCTGATACTGCAGACGTTCTCCCCATTCCTTTACCTTCCTTCTCTCATCCTTCTCTATCTCAGCTATTAACTCCATCTCTCTCGCTTAATCCAAGAATTGCGGGCTCATCTCATGAGCAGTAGAGGTGACTGAGACCCTTCAAATTGCAGTGGACGTGGAGGGCGCCTCACACTACCCCCTCCTTAAAATTCTGCAGAGGAAGGGGGAAAGAAAACCAAGGCATTCTCCTGTCGCCGCGGCAACCATAAAAACCCTAGCTAAATCCATCTTGTGAGCTCACCGCCCCATTAAGATGCAGGGCCAGGCTCTGCGCCAGCCCAGCCACATTCATTTGTGCGAATAAAGGTGGAGGAGGGGAGGGGAGCAGGCTCTGGAGGGACGGAGAAACGGCGAGAAGAGGTTATTTACACCACCGTCCTGACCTTCTGGAGCAGCGCTGGCTCCGATAAATAACCCGCTCAGTGCCGTTTCGGAGCAGGCGTGGGAGGTGCAGGAAGGGAGAGGGGCTGGAGGAGCGCCCCCACGCAGGTGCGCGTCTCCGGGTTACTAATGACTGAGGCGGGAGCAGGCAGCTGGCTTTAAGGGTGGTGGGGGGAGAACTCAGTTCCCTGAGACTCCCACTGAGAAAAATACCATCCCCACCCCACCCCTGGCGCCAATTTCCAGGCGAGGGGACTGAGAGATGCCAAGGAGGCAAACAGCCCCGTAAATTAGACAAGGGGAGGGGTGCCGGAGAGTCTCAGAGGTAGCAAGAAACATAAGATGGGGGAGGGCGCTGGAGGAATAGGACTCGCTGCCAAAAAGAGAGGAAGAGGCACAGAAACATCACACAAAGGCAGTTTGGAAAAAGAAATGTTTTATTCCCCTTTGCAGAGCAGTGTAGGAAGGTAGCCATCTCCTGATTTGGTGCATCTCTTACATGAAGGTACCTCCTCAGATACCCCGTCCTCTACCCCACTTCAGTGCTGGAGAACTGGAGGCTAGTGGGTAGGGCAGAATGCTAGGTCCCAGGAAGGGCTTTCTAAGAACCTTTTCGTGGGTAGGAAGTTTTGAGTCAAGCAGAAAGATTAAACCCAAAAGTAGGTGTCCCATTGTCTACTGTCCTGGGGAAACCCAGGTCCCAAGAGAAAGGCACCTCTCTCAGCCATCTAGGGAAGCAAAGACCCTAGATTTGCAGCTTTTTTTTTTTTTTTCTTTTTAATCTAAAGCTGAGGCAGAGAGAATAAGGTTTAACAGCCACCTGAGACCCAAGGTGGAAAAACAGATGCACTCCAGGGTGGTGAGGGGACCAAGAGCCTCCAAGTCCAAGCCCTAAGTCCCCTTTCTCCAGTTCTGAGCAGAAACTCTTCTTCCGGAGATGAGAATGGAGTTTTAGTTCCAGTGTGTGACTCTGCTCCAGGGCAGAGTGAGGACAAAGCAGGCAACAATCGCACAGGTAGTAAAGGTGGAGAGCTAAGACAGCGGACAACAGACGGACACTCAGAATAACCACTCACAGACCATAGCGGTTTCGAAGCTGTATGTCTGGATCGGGGTATGGAATGAGTTTTAAAAGCCCTACCCAACATTTAAGTCACAGTTTCTGCCACTGTGTCCCCTTCCTAGGAGCTGTTGCTCAATGTTCTTTCCAAGGCAGAGGGCAGGGCAGCAAGAAGAAATGGGAGGGTTGCTGAGGCCAGTAAGTGGGGTGAGACTGGCTACATCCCTACCCATCCCCATCCTGACACCCTACAGAAAAGACACTCCCCGCCCCCCACCTCACCACCTTGCTGGACATATGTGCTGCTGGGATGAAGGCTGTGTAAAGGCAAAGGTGGCAAACACTCAGCACGTTCTGCTTTGATCTGGAGTGTGGCTTCAGCAAAGGGCAATGAAGTTGAGGAAAAAATACGCAGGTAGGTGAGCACAGAGCATAATCCAGTCTAGGAAGGAAAGCAGTGTTTCCCCTGACCAGTATCTAAATCTGCTGGGAGGAAAAGGAAGTGTGTTGGGGGAAGGGGGGCGACCCTAGATGGGATGGAGATTTAAGGATCCCTTGTGATCCCTAAGATGACCCTGATGGCATCAGCAGGGGGCCTGGACAAGAAGTCACAGCAGACAGCAGACGTGTGGATTTTTGAGGGGTGAGGAGCCAGGCACAGGATGGTCTTCACCGCAGGAGTGACCACTTGATCTGTTCTTTGGCCGACTGCAGCACCTGGGGAGACAAGAGCAGCACCGAGGGAGTTTGCTGAGGGGCAGGGTGGGAATCCGGTTCTCTCTCCCCTCACTTGCCTTCCCTGTCCTTAGAAGAAAATCCCCAAGGGTAGAGGAATAGAAGGAAGTTTGCTAAGGCCCTAGAAGATTGTCAGTCTAAGAAATTCACCCCAAATTCAAATGCGACGGGGTGGGGGGGATGGGGGTATGAGAAAAGATACATTCACAAGAAAAGAAAAAACTGGGGGTTACTGGGCATAGGTTAAAAAGGAGAGATAAGCCTGGCGTGGTGGTGCATGCCTGTAATCCCAGCACTCGAGAAGCTGAGGTAGGAGAAGCGTTGTCAGTTCGAGGCCAGCTTGGGCTACAACGCGAGCGCAAGGCCGGCCTGAGCTACATAGTGCGACCCTGCCTCAAAAAACCAGGGCCGGGAGTTTGGCTCAGAGGCTTAAGCGCATACCCTGGCAGGTGCGAGGTTGTGAGTTCAATCCCCGGTGCCGCAAAAAAATAAAATAAAATAAAAATAAATAAAAAGGAGAGATACATTTCTTGTGGATTCCAAGTGGGTAAAAAAACAACCCTCATGGTGGTGCACACTCATGATCCCAGTACTCAGGAGGCTGAGGCAGGAAGATTACAGCAAGTTCGAAGCCATCCTGGGCTACACAGTGAGTTCAAGACCAGCCTTAATTATAGAGCAAGACCCTGACTCAAAAAAAACAAAACAAAACAAAACAAAAAAACCCAGAATGCTCCCTTGCCCCTGATTCAAGTAGACAGTTTATCTGCAGTCAAAATTGTAGGATGAGCTGCAAAACCTGCATATTCTGGAATATACGCTTCTAGCTTAGCCCTCATTTGAATAATAAGAGTGTGTGTGTGACACACACACACACACACACACAGACCATCTGCTTAAGGCAAGCCTCTGCTGAGGAATAAATCACTGGATGAGGCATCAGGCAGGGAGGGTTTGATGGGTACAGAGCAAGGATGACAGCCACTGCTCACCAGAACTGAGGAGCTGGGAGTGGGGTGGGGCCCTGGGCCGTGGGGCAGAATCCCAGTTCTCTAGAACATGGAACACGAGGGGACCAAGGAGGGCACCTGTCTCTTGTCTCACTCTGACGTGGCAGGTTGGGCTGAAATGCTATTCCGGATTCTTTACTGACCCTGTCCATGTAGAGAGGCAGAAGGGAGAAAGTCATACCTGAGACACCGTCTGCTCAGTGAGGGGGACATCTTCACCCTGTGGCACAGAGACAAGCTTTTAGATGGGTGTCTGGCAGTAGAAAAGAAAAGCTGGTCCTTTAAACAGAAGCAAAGGGCAGACACCCTAAACTTTTCAGTCCCTTTTAGGAATTGAAATTTTACTTGGCCAGAGGGACTATGAACACAAAAGGGTCATTTCATCCATGCTACATTTTAAGGCAGGAAGACTTTCTTAAAAGATTTATTCCATTCCAAGTAATCAGCAGGTTATCTGATCTTCAACTCCCTCAACTCGGGAGTGGGAGACCTGATTCCCTAGTCAGAGGAGACCTTTCCTGAATATCAATATCACTAGGGAAAGGATGAGGGGGAGCCGGGGGTAGTTTAATGGATCCTGCAAGGCCTGATGGGTAACGACAGCATGTTAATTTGAAGAAATAAACTGCTGCAACAGCAGCCTGAGAAGGGAAAGGGGGGAGTCAGTGGGGGGACCCTCTCTCTTGCCACACAGAGACATATGTTAGAGGAGAAGATTAAACTATGCAAATGGAGCCCACGGCAGTTAAGGGAGAAGATTTGCCATTACCCCGCACTGTCAGCCTTCACTCTGTGGAGGTCAGAGCTGGGACATTCTGTGAATAGGGAGGTTTGGGTTGCTCAGACATCTCTGTACCCCACAATTTGCAAGTGCACTCTCCCTGCACCCCATCATCTCCCCAGCAAAACTGGAGCCTTCTGTGGTTAACTCTGGTGGCCCTTTCTGAGATTACTAGCACCAAAGAAGACTAAAGTTCTGGAAATTAAGCACTTGCTAATGGAGATTATCCTGCTACATAAAATGTTAAAAGAGATGAAAGACACTCCTCAATCTCAGATGAGTGGATCCACCCTCAAAGAGAGAATAAGCCAACCTCCAGTTTCTTTACAGTTTCAGAATCCTGTATGAAAGTTTTATGTTATCGTTCATTCCATACGTCTACATTAAGTGTCCACTTTGTGCAGAGTGTATGAGATGTTAGGCACTGTGTTAGGGGCAGAACTAAGTTCGTTCTGCTTGGTTTCTTTGGGACACTGAGATGAGAAGGGAAAGAGAAGGTTGTACGGACTCCATCAGCCCTGCCCCTTAGACACATTCAGCAGGTGTGACCCTGGAGGGTGTGTGTAGGCAGATGGGAGATTCAGGGAAAACACATTCTTGCTTACCCTTAATGCCACCCGGTGTACCACTTGCTGCGGATCACTCTCTAGGATCACCCTACAAAGAAGAGATCATTGTTCACTCTGCCCTGAAGGACCAATTCATTATAGGGATATGACTTCCAGGTACTCAGCCCACCCGACCCAACGCATGACAGGAACAGCCACCCCTACTTCCCCAGCCTCTACTCAGGCAGGTCACAGAACTCACCCTCCATCTACGATTTCATCCACAGCCAAGAAAAGCCCCTCCATATTCTCCAGCAGAGCTCGCTTTTCTACATTTTTCCTAAGTACCCAAAAGAAAAGAATAATCAGCCTGTGTGTGAAACGCATCCTAGGACGTTATCTGGACAGGGGATTCTAAACTAGACCAATACATGTTTCTACCAATCAGACAGATAAAAGAATAAAGTGAAGAACGTTTTAGTTAATCCACTATAAACCTCTTCCCGTTCTTGTTTGCTGAGCAAGGATGAGGAATGTCAAGGAGAGTTTAAAAGCAGTCAATGATATCTGACTATTTAGGGGCTGATTATCTAGAGCTATTATTTCCTGTGGTTCTTTTCCTACCTGCCACAATGTTGCTTATGACAATGCTTATAAACAGACATGGGGGGGGTATCTAAGGAAACAGAGCTAAAACTCAATCTGGTGGTATGGGAGGTGAGAAGAGGTTGACTACAAACCCTGTCTAAACTGGAGCACTGACAAACCTCCTAAGCGTCTCTGCTTTCCCTCCTTCCCCTCCCTCAGCAGCTCTGCTCCAGCCCTGAAAAGAAGCCCAGCAAGAAGAATAAGCCGGCGGGGTCTGCAGCCAGCCGCAGATCCGGTGGTTGGTGCATGTGGCCTGTCACATCCGTCAGTTTGACTCTTTGACTAGATTACCCGAAATGAAGTCTATTCATTCACCTGGCTAGGAAATAAATCATCCCCTTTCTGAGGAAACCTGAGCCATTTGCCCTGTTGATTTCGTGGGGCTGAGGGCGCCTGCTGTTCTGTGCGGGATGGCTGTCTGCAGAGGGCTCACGTGGGAGCTGCCTGGGGAAGGACGGTCAGAGCCCTGGATGTTTTCAGGAACAGTATCTTATATCTTTTCTGCCTCTCCACATGGAAAACAGTGGTAGGTGGGAGGTGGAAAGGGAGAAGAGGCTAAATGGTACATTGTTCCTGCTCCACAGAGGGGAAAAACTAAGGGCTTGGAGTGGAAAATTGGAGTGCTGCCTCCATTCCCAAGGTAGAGACATTCTGTCTGGGACACTGCCTTATTACACTTTCTCTGTTGCAAAGAATCTGGAAGGCATGCAGATCTCTAAGAGAGCCACTGGGGATCCGCAGGGGACTCTCTTTCCTCAGTAGCAGAATTATTCGTTGGGAAGGACGTGCTCCCCATCCAGTCTTCTCCCTCCGTGTGAATTACTCTGAAGCAGTGAACCCAACCACTCAAACTAGATCAACTTCCTAGCACTTCTGCCAATCCCCTACAAATCCCTGGACCTGAACAATACAGTTAGGGCTTGAAAAATACTTTCTCTCCCAAACCAAGATCAAGAATGGCTGCTCAAAAGCCGGGCGTGGTGGCGCATGCCTTTAATCCCAGCACTCGGGAGGCTGAGGTAGGCAGAGCGTTGTGAGTTCGAGGCCGGCTTGGGCTACAACGCGAGTGCAAGGCCGGCCTGAGCTACATAGTGCGACCCTGCCTCAAAAAACCAGGGCTGGGAGTTTGGCTCAGTGCCTTAAGCACCTGCCCTGGCAGGCGCGAGGTTGTGAGTTCAATCCCCGGTGCTGCAAAAAAAAAAAAAAAAAAAAAAAAAAAAAAAAAAAAAAAAAAAAAAAAAAAAAAAAAAAAAAAAAAAAAAAAAAAAAAGAATGGCTGCTCAAACTGGTCATGGTGGCGCATGCCTAATCCCAGCACTTGGGAGGCTGAGGCAAGACGACTAACATGAGTTCGAGGCCAGCCCGGGCTACATAGTGAGACCCTGTCTCCAAAGAAATAGACAGACGGACAGACAGACAGATAGATAAAATGGCTGAAGCAGGAAGATCATGAGTTCAAGGCCACCCTGGACTATATAATGAGACTGTGTTTCAAAACAAAAATATTAAAAAAAAAAAAAAAAAAAAGGAATAGCTGCTTACCTTAGCATCTGACTCAAGGAGTCAAAGAGGCAGTTCAGAACAGCCATAAGCATAAGCTGTTGGGAGACAGAGGAAGTAGAAAATGGTTCAAGGCTCTGAAAACTGCTACCCAAAAGCAAAACCATTCATTTCATTAAGCATAAAAATATATCTCAGGACCAAAAACAGAAGGTGGAAATGACAGCAAAACAGGAAGAAGACCTGTGGTTTCTCACAGAAGTGAATTCTACTATGTGATCCCACAATTTGATATTTCTTTTGGCCAGAAGTTCAAAAGAACTTTTCTGTCACAGTTCTCTATGGGTTTTTACCAACTCTGTATGTGTCATTCGATGATGTAGGTAGAAAGAGCTATCATTAACTATGTAAGGTCAGAGGAAGGCAGAACCGGTGGAAAGACATGGCCTCTTTCTTTCTTATTTAATTTATTTATTTATTTAGGTGCTGGGGATTGAAGCCAGGACCTGGACCATGTTCAGTATGAACTTTACCACTAGCTACACTGTCACTGCCTGAGCATGGGCCTTTAGGTCAGACAGAGCCGGTCTTGGATCCCAGCTAACCCATTTCTACATGTGTGACCCTGAGAAAGTTATAGCACTAGGCTGAACCACATGAAACCATATGAAACTGATACTTGTGTAATTTAGCAAATATAAGTAACTTTATTATATGGTTCCTCATGGTTTGGTTTCTTCCTCGGTAAACAATGGTGCTAATGCCTACAACTCAAAGAAGTACTACAGGGCTCCAGTAACAATGTACCTTGTAAAGCACTCACAGCAAAAGTAGCAGCTCAGTAGAATGTGGGCCTCTCAAACTTTTACTTTTGCTGGAGGTTTATTTTTACCTATCTGCTTTCACAGAAGTTGCTACTACCTTTGGCAAACAGTTCTTTCTACCTACTGGAAGCCAGTCAGGACTACACCCACAGTCCCATCCACACTATATGACTTATTTTTTTTTTTTTTTTTTTTTTTTTTGCGGCACCGGGGATTGAACTCACAGCCTTGAGCCTGCCAGGGCAGGCACTTAAGCCACTGAGCCAAACTCCCGGCCCTGGTTTTTTGAGGCAGGGTCGCACTATGTAGCTCAGGCCGGCCTTGCGCTCGCGTTGTAGCCCAAGCCGGCCTCAAACTCACAACGCTCCACCTACCTCAGCCTCCCGAGTGCTGGGATTAAAGGCGTGCGCCACCACGTCCGGCTTGTATGACTTATTAAGTGACCCAGTCATCTGTATGGCTTCAGTATGAACCAGTGTATCTGCTAAGTAGTCCAACCCAGTCAAGTATGGACCCTTCACAGCTGGAGCCAGTATCCCCCCATGACCAATATGCGAGCTGGATGTGGTGGTGCACACTTGTAATTCCAGCATTCTGGGAGACTGAGGCAGAATGTCTAGCTAACCTAGGCAATTTAGAAAGAACCCTGTCTCAAAATGAGATTTTTTTTTTTAAATGAAATTCTTAAAAAGGCATGGACATAGCTCGGTGCACGAGCCCTGGCATTAACCCCCAGTGACACACACACACACACACTCACACATACACAAATAACAAAAACAAAAACACCACAGGAGCCAAGTGTGGTGGCACAAGCCTATAAATCCAGATGCTTAGGAGGCTTCACAAATCCAAAGGTGACTTGGGCAATTTAGTGAGACTGTCTCAAAATAAAATTTAAACTGAGCATCATGGCACATGCCTGTAATCCCAGTACCCAGGAGGCTGAGGCAGAAGGACTGTTGCAAGTTTAAGACCAACCTGAGCTATGAAGTGAGCTTAAGGCCAGCCTGAACTGCATAGGGAGACTGTCTCAAAAAGACAAAACAACAGCTGGGCGTGGTGGCGCACTTGGGAGGCTGAGGTAGGAGGAGCGTTCTGAGTTGGAGGCTGGCTTGGGCTACAATGTGAGCAAGGCCAGCCTGAACTACATATGCAACCCTGCCTCAAAAAAAATAAGGACGGGAGTTTAGCTCAGTGACTTAAGCGCCTGTCTGGCAGGCGAGAAGTTGTGAGTTTGATCACCGGTGCCACCAAAAAAAACAACAACAACAAAAAAAAGACAAAACAACAACAAAATAAAATTTAAAAAGTTGGGGAAGGGCCGGGAGTTTGGCTCAGTGGCTTAAGCACCTGTCAAGGGCGAGGTTGTGAGTTTGATCCCCGGTGCTGCAAAAAAAAAAAAAAAAAAGCTGGGGATGCGGCTCAGGGGTAGAGCACTTTCCCAGCATGCATGAGGTCCTGTGTTCAGTCCCCAGTGAGAGAAGGGCAGCCATTGTGCTTATCATGGGGCACACCCATAACCCTAGCCCTTGAGAGGCCAAGGCCAGAGGATCCCAAATTCAAGGCTACCCTGGGCTATATGACAAGTTCAAGGCCACTCTTGACAGCAAACCCTGTCTCAAAAAACAAAACAACAAAAACTCAACAACAACAAAAATACACACACACATATAAAACACTGATTCCGTTACATACAGATTTAAAAAAGATCTGGGAAAACTTTCTAAAATAAAGCATTTGCAAGGCCATGTTTGTGCACCTAGTGGGACCTCGGACCACTCTGTTAGACTTGTCAGAAGTGAGAGATGTGGTTCTCCTAACCTCAAAACTGGTGGCTGTGTCCTGCCTGTGGCTTAGAAAGCAGGATCAGACCACAAAGAGGGGTGGGGATTCTCACCTCATTTTCATAGGAGCTGCCGATCACATAGAAATAGAGATCAATACTGCTCTTGTACACCACCGTCAGGCCTTCCAAGAGCGCAATTTCACCTGTGAAGGGGTGGAAACAGGAGCAGCCCGATGAGGAGGTGAGGAAGCAGAAGGGAAGGTGTCACCGTGAACTCCAGGCACCCGGCTGCTTGGGGCTGAGGTTAGAAGGCTGTAATGACTTCCACAGCCCAAAGCTGATCTATTTTTGGGTGGTAGCAGAAGGGAAGTATAAACTTGGGGGAGTCTAAATGTATCTTCTCCCTTACCCTCCCTCCCCCATTCCTACCCAGTACACATATTTCCCTCCTTGTATAGGAGACAGGATACTAGTCGATCCTTCGGAGGTGAAAATGCAGAGCGGTCACCTTTACAGACTTCCATTTACCTGCCCTAATGGATGCGGTACAATAAGCAGAGCTGCAGTTAAATTTGTCAAGTGAGGCTCATAAATCCAGGGACTAGACAGGTAGCTAACAGCCAACCTTCTAGCATGGTATTCCCGTGCGAGGTACACTCACCTCCCCATTACATTTCCGAAGAGTTTATTATATGAGGGGAGGAGAAAAAAAAGAAAAAGGAGGCAGAGTCATTTTATCCTTTTTCTGCAGTCTGGCTACCACCCTCTCCCCACCGTGGTTCCCCCCTACACGCGGAGTAGTGAAAGGAAAATGACCTACTGTCAGTGCGATGGGTCTTGTTGAAAATGTTCTTCTCAAAGGCCTTCTGCTCCTTGACACTGGGGTAGGTGTCGTCATAGTACTGGTGAGGGGGAAAGGAGACAGGGTTGGATCATTAGAGCAGGGAGCCCAGAATGATTAGTGACTATATTTTGCCCTGGGATCTTGATTTCTCTCCTTTGAGGCATGAGACAAGTGAGAAATGCTGACATGGAGGAGGCCAGACTGCAGAGGCAGGGAACGGCAATGAGTAGTCAAATTTTAAAAAATAAAGGGACCCTGGGGTAAGCAACCCCACATCACATTTGAGACTATGGAAGCCCCCCCGAGGAGATGAGGCTCTGCTCCCGTCTGCATCTTAGGAAAGCTCTCCTATGCACGATATTCCCACCATGTGCAGCGCAGGAGCTGCCTGGGGCAGGTGGTGGTGCCAGAGGAAATGACAGTCACGAGAAGTACAGAGCACGCCTCGGCCACTGCCTCACGTATGAAGCTGAGAAACAGAAGACTGAGAATCTCCAAAGCAAGGCAAGCCTTGCCTCAGGAGTCCTCCCCATCTCGGCTTTCTTTTCCATAAGCTGAAAGAAGCGGGGGGCAGCCTAGCACATCTCTGAGCCCACTCCCAGCTCTCCCCAGCCAGGGGGCGGAGATGCAGGCTGCTAAACCCTTCTGTTCTTTAGGGGCCAATCCGTCCCAGTCAGCTGAAGACCTATGACAGGTCTGGCATTTAGTAACTGGATAACTGTTTCAAAAGGTGTCCTGCATAGTTACATCCAATTACAGGGAGGAACAGCTGGTGAATTCTAAACTAATCTCTACCTGCTGATTGATTTATGCTGCACTCGCCCGGATTTCATACACCAGGGACAGAAGAAATTTCTACAGGAGGGGGAGAATATAGAGGGAGAAGAGGGGTGTCCTTTCTCCTCTCTTTCAGTAGATTCAAAGTTACAAACACTGCACCCAGGTGCAACTGAAAACGTAGGGTTAGAATCCTCGAATTGCAAGAAATTTCCTGAGAGAACCTAGGCAGGAGGGTGACAAGAGTGAGTGAAACAGCCTGGGTGCTTCCAACATCTATACACTACTCTGTTCAGGAACTAAGGTCCTGAAGTTGTTCCCTGCTCTGATGCAGGTAACAAAGGAGGTCAAAGACTGAGGACAGTAGAACTAAGAGATAAAAGGAAATGTAAAGCCCCGTACAGTACACCCATAGTCGTAGCACCCAAAGAGGTTGACACAGGAGGAATGCCACAAGTTTGAGAGCAGTCTGGACTATACAGAAACACCCTGGTCTCAAAAAAACCAAATAAATAAATAAATAAATAGTATCGTGTCCCTCCATGATAGCCCACCCTCATGCTGTATACTTTTCTCTCCCATTTTTACTTGGCTCAAGCTTGCTCTGCAGAGCCTGTTTCTTCCCCCCTACCTTTAACAAGTGTAAAACTTTGCTACCAAAATAAGTAAGAAAATAAAAAGGGCTGGAGCTGTACATCAGTGTGAAGGCCAGGGATTCAATCCCCAGAACTGGAAAAAACAAACAAGTTTTATCTAGGGTACTTTAGATACGATGGAAGAATCCTTGGGCTGGGGATGTAGCTCAGTGGTAGGTCACCATAAAGAAAAAAGAGGATTGGAAGAATTTTCTTTTTCTGTTCTTTGGTCTTTTTTTTTTTTTTTTTTTTTGGAGATAGGATCTGAATATGCAGTTCAGGCTGGCCTTGAACTTACTTTGTAGCCCAGGCTGGCTCAAACTTGCAGTCATCCTCTTGCCTCAACCTCCTGAGTTCTGGGATTACAGGCATGTTCCACCATGCCCAGCAAGTCTTCTTTTGGGGGGGCGGGGGGACGGGTGCCTGGAATTGAACTCAGGACTCAGTGCTTGCCAGGCAGGTGCTATACTGCTGAGTTATATCCATGCCCCAGAGTTTTCAAAATTATACTATTGAAGAATATGAAGTAATAGGGCCAGTTCTAAAATTCGAACTGCAGAATATTTTTGTTCTGCTCCTAAACGAATTTGAAAGGGACTCTCACCTTGGCAAAAAGTCGATCTCCATCATTGTCCAGAATCAGGATGGCTTTGACAGTATACAGGGAGGGTTCCTGAGGAGACAGGAATGGATCTTCAGTTCTGAAAGGGCCCCCAGCCACCGGCAAGCCAGACACCTTCTTCCCCCTAGACCCGCTGGGGCTACAGGGGATGGAGGTGCTTCTGTGTGTCACCTACCCTAACACCTTGTATTCAGACATTGCCCACTAAGAATAATCAACTAGTAAGTGAACTGCACTGAGGGAGGGAGCATTTTAACAAAGGACTCCAAAGCAGCATCAGAGAAACAGTCTCCAACTTACAGAGGGCTTAATTAAAGTAGGTCGTGCTGTCATTTTCAAATTATTTGGTATGGTCACTTTCCAAATTACCCTCTCTCCCTGGCTTCCCATGCACAAGTGGGTATGGGATGTGACCAGATTAATTCACAGGCACTGCACAAGGCCATCTGAAAACGGGTGAATGCTTCAGTGTACTTGGAAGTTTCTGCAGTCCCAATGCAGCAGCAATGCAGAGGCATAAAGCAAGGCTTCCCTGCACCACCCACACACTGAGCAGAAGGAAACAAGTGTTTGCAAGCACACGGACACACATACCACTCCTCAAAGCAGCCCGGAGAGAAAGACATCATCCTCAAATTCCTATGAAACACAATTCCTCCATTATGCCTAACCACTACCACTTAACCTGCTAAGACCAAAGTCGACCTGAATTTTGGGGGTGTAAGATCATGAGATTTAAGAAACACCCTGAGCCATGGAGATATTAATCAGGAGGGGCATTTTCTGAAGGACGGGGATGTAGCTCAGTGGTACAGTGTGTGCTTAGCATGTGCGAGGCCTGGGTTCAATCCCTAGCCAAAAAAGAATCAAAGTGAGGAGGCTGGCTGTCACAAAGGAATCACAACCTTGGCCTTAATAGTTACAATTAATTCCCTTCTCGACCACAAACAGACTTCACGAAAACTGCAGTGCCCTGTTGCTCCCTCTCCTCTGTCCTGGTTTGCTTCTAGGGAAGCAGATAACTAGGAGAGGGCAAAGGAGGACAGGTGGTGGGTTACGGGGGGAAGGGATCTGGCACTTCACGTTCCTTGGTTTTCTAATCACCCCGGCGTCGCCTATGCTGTGAGACAAGGCTGCTGCTCCGCTCCTGGCCTTCCTCAGGAAACCCACAGTCCTCAGAGGAGCCAAACGCATTCCCTGAACATGTGTTTAACAAAGACCCAGGGGTGAAGGGGAAAGAACCACTGCCAGAATCTGCAAAGGTAAACAGATCTATGAGGCTCGGGAAGATGTATGGGGAAGACTCTTCCAGCCAGTCTGGCTCAGGAGAGGGTGAGACAGGATTAGGAATGGGAGTAATGGAAACTCAAGTCTTTTGACAGGGTAAGGAGGGATGTCAGCTTTCCCCACCTAGATTCTCAGGGCAGCAATTTTTGTGTGTTGCTAACTGATACACCCCAAGTATCCAAAACAATGTCTGGCACATACTAAACTCTCAATATAAGTTCAATAATTGAGGGAAGAAGTATTCAAGGGACCTGTGATCACATTTCCACACATAAGTGGATTTTCCTTTTTTTTTTTTTTTTGGTACTGTGACTCAAACTTACAACCTCATGCTTGCCAGGCAAGCGCTGTGCCACTGAGCTATATCCCTGGCCCTTTTTCATCTTTTTGAGGCATGGTTTTACTGTGTAGTTCAGGCTAAGTTTGAACTCACTTTGTAACCCAGATTGGCCTTGAACTCCCGGCCATCCTGCCTCAGCCTCCCGAGTACTGGGATTAAAGGCGTGTGCCACCACACCCGGCTTCCAGCTGGATTTTCTAATGTGACCATTTTGGATGATATTTCTACCAATCTTACTTCTCCATACAGTCCTCAGAGCTGGTCACTCTACATACACTGCATTCTGGAATAGTCAACGTAGAAAGAACTCCCCTCTCCAAATAAGGAATTCTGTTGTCTAGCAGTGGAAAATCCTCTAGTCTAGCCCAAAAGATCACAAACAGAAATAAGTTTCCTAACTCCTAGTTCCTAACAGAAGGATTTTCCCATATAAAAAGAATGAAGATGTATTATAAACATGTGCCAACTCAGCAAGATGAATGTAATCACTATGAATCCACAGCAAAACGTACTAATATAAAAATTTCGAAACAAAGATCTTCTCATAAAGCAGGCTCAGTTCTACAGCAACTTGGCTGTCATTTTATCAAGAGGGAAACACCAACAGGAATGAGTTTCTTTGAAGGAAGAAAAGAGATCCAAATGAATGGAAATTTAGACGAAATAGTTCTTCCTATCACCTTTTCCTGGAAATCCTTGGCTTTGTCCCTCTACCCACATTCACAGAAACCTGAGAATAGCCCACTGGTTTAATCAGGATTTTAATCTGGCATTGGTGACCAGTTCTTCCAGCCAGTCTGGCAACCCTGGAAAGAACAGGAACCCGAAGAAAAGTAAAGCCCTAGTGGCCACCAGCCAACTGGGAGAGCCAATGTTCTTGGTGCCAACGTGGTATGAGTGCCCGAATAGCCACACTGGCAAAAGAGAAACAGTCCTGGATTCTGCTCCTGGCTCTCCTCACTGGCTTCCTAGAAGATGAAAAGAAACAAAATCCAGGTGGAGTGGTCCAAGCATACAATCCCAGCATTTTGGGAGGCTGAGGCAGGAAGACCATGTCTCAAAATTATTTTTAAAAAAGGTGGGGGGGCTAGTTTGGGGATATAGCTCATGCAGTGGCTCTGGGTTCAATCCTTGATCCTGGAAAACAACAACAAAAAACCCAAACCCTGGGTCTTCCTGAGCAGAAGAAAGACAGGAGGCTGAGGAAGGCAAGGAGAGAGATCAGTGCTGATGGCTCAGAGCTGTGGAAAAGCAAAGATGCTATTACAGCAAAGGCCGGCCACTTCAAACTTCCCCAGGAGAACCACAATTAGTCATGAGCTTCAGCACCCCACTCTGCTACCTCCAGAGCCAGTGGCTTCTCCCCTCATTCTGCTGATACTTCCTCCAGCTGCTTCCCTTTCAGCCTGGGGCCTTTACCTCTTAGGAGTTCATGCCATAAAACTGGCCAGTTTAAAGGCTCCAGAAGCCATTACTGGTAATGTAATTTCATGTTAAGTTTTTGCAAAGGGCAAGTTTATAAATAACTCCCAGCTACTGAGAAATAGGCTTCCTGGACAATGGACTAGGCTTGACCTTGTAACACGTTACATGTTGATTGCTGAGAAAGATCCTACAAGCTTAAGGCCATAGTTAAAAGATTTAAAAGGTCTATTCTTCCCTCCCACTTCCCAAATGGGTAGCTGCTAGAAAGCTTTCGAGACAAAGTTCTGTGATGCACTGACTTTCAGAGAGCCACAGCCTGAGTGTATAACAGAACTTCACCTCAAATGCTAACGGCGCCTGGAAAGGATGCATGGGCAGGCTGGTTTGTGGGAGGAGGTACGGCTTGGATAGATTTTTCATGAGTGGTTTTATTATCGAGAAAACTAGAATGCACTCCTCAGGACGGCTAAAACACCACTAAACACGCATCTAGGCTGCTACGAAAGCAGCTGTGCTCTCAATTGGGGTTTTGTGAAGCCTGGTGAAAAACATCACCTCCCAGAACTTCCTCCCCTGCAGAAGAGGACCAGAGTGGAAGAGCCATTTCCAGTGCTGCCCCCTGTGGGCCTTCTGGGTGACCTGCAGCTGCCCGGGATCCTGGTCTTTAGCCAAAAAAAAAAAAAAAAAAAAAGTAGCTCTGAATAAAAGCTATTTGTGTTATCTTTTAGGTGAAACTTTTAGGCTCTGAAAAATAAAAAACACTGAAATAAGTCTGTCTACAATACATTTATGATAAAATGTTGGGATAAGATTGCAAGACTCTACAAAATATTGTTTAGAATAGTGAGTGTTAGAGCAAGCCAGGCGTGGTGGCGCACGCCTTTAATCCCAGCACTCGGGAGGCTCAGGTAGGAGGCGAATTGTGAGTTCGAGGCTGGCTTGGGCTACAACACAAGCGCAAGGCCGGCCTGAGCTACATAGTAAGACTCTGCCTCAAAAAACTAGGGCCGGGAGTTTGGCTTAGTGGCTTATGCGCCTGCCTGACAGGTGTGAGGGTGTGAGTTTGATCCCCGGTGCCACAAAAAAAAAAAAAAAAAAAGAAAAGCGTTAGAGCAGGTAGACAGGTTATTCAGGGGCAGGTATAACTAATTTGATTCTTTCAGGGGAAAAAAAAAAAAGCCAAGCCTTTATAGTTATGTTATCCACAGAGCTGTAAGTGCATAAATAAAAATCTGACTAAAAAAATAAAAAATAAATAAAATTTTGACTTGAGATTTCTGGAAAGTTCTTCATTTCCTACTTAGGAAGAAATCCTTAGGGCTGTAACAAAAGGAACATCCTGGCTTAGCAACAGGTCTTGACAATTAGAAGCTGTAAGCGCTTGGGAAGCTGAGGCAGGAGGACTGTTTCGAGTTCAAGACCAGCCTGGGCTACAAAGTGAGCTCAAAGCCAACCTGAACTGCATAGTGAGACCCTGTCTCAAAAAATAGGGCCAGGGGTTTAGCTCAATGGCTTAAGCACCTGACTGGCAGGCGCAAGGTTGTGAGTTCCATCTCTGGTACAAAAAACAAAAAGAGATTAGCTAAACAGCTTTAAATAAGGATAAGCAGATTCAAGAAGCATAGCTCAGAGATTGGAAGAGAGGCTCAAGAGTTCAGTGCATCCAAGCATGCACAAGGCTGAGTTTGAATGTCAGCACCAAAAAGCAAAAAAGCACAAGCCGGGCGTGGTGGCGCATGCCTTTAATCCCAGCACTCGGGAGGCTGAGGTAGGCGGAGCGTTGTGAGTTCCAGGCCAGCTTGGGCTACAACACAAGCAAAGGCCGGCCTGAGCTACATAGTGCGACCCTACCTCAAAAAACTAGGGCCCGGAGTTTGGCTCAGTGGCTTAAGCACTCATCTGGCAGATGCAAAGTTGTCAGTTAGATCCCCGGGGCCACCAAAAAAAAAAAAAAAAAAAGCACAGCTCAGGAAAGAACAGAGCCACAGGTAAGACAGATTACCCAGCTGACATGAGGCCAAATCTTGGTTATAAAGGAAACTGAACCTATGTCTTAGGAAGAACTAATGACAGGTGGAGACCCCTAGAAAAGGATCCTCCTATCCAACAATGGAGCTGTGTCCAGCAGAATACAGCCTTTCAGGGGCTGGGACTGCAAGTGGGAGTACCTCCACACCCAACCCAGTCCTTCTTTTATTTTAAAGCAGGGACTCCCTGAGCCACTAAATCACCCAGGCTGGGCTTGAACTTGTGATCCTCCTGCTTTGGCCTCCCAGAGTGCTGATATTATAGGTTACAGTCATGTGCCACCATGCCCAGCTTCAGGTCCTTCAGCTACAAAACGTGAAAAGTGCGGTCACCAAGCATTCGTTCTGCCATCGCAGGAGGCATCTCTGAAGCCTTCCTCCAGTCTGTGTTATTATACTCTCAATAAACCATTAACTCCAACTTTCTCTTCCTCTGAGACTCAGCTTCAGAGAAATGAGAAGTCTGACCTAGATCAGTTAAGGTTAATACCTTTTTTGAGTTACAGCAGACCTCTTTGATAAGCTGAGGAAACTTCTGGAGCTGTGTCCAGTAAAATACACATTCACAAATTATTACAATTTCAAGGAGTTTATAGACTGGAGTTGAATTAAATCAGTTTCTCTCTGAAGGTAATGCAGAGAAGGAAAATTGGGAAATGAGTAATACTTTTATAAATTACCCCCCCCTTTGCCTCACACCAATTAAGACTTCAATAAATATATGTGTGCGGCCTTCACAAATTAATACAAACAGCTGAGAAAATGGACACAGCCAGCAGGGGGAGTAAAGGTCAGGACCACGCCCGTACGGTTTTCAATGGCTGAATTTGATGACTAAAATAGGCAGGATAAAGCTGAGGAAGTCTCAGATTCCTCAAGAATACAAATTTTGATCTCCTCCCCCCCAATACTAGGCACTGAACCTTAGACCTTTGACTAAGCTACATTCCCAGCCTTTTGTTTTGAGACAGAGTCTCACTATGCAGTCCATATTGTCCTTGAACTCTGATGTAGCCCAGGCTGGCCTCGAACTCATGGCAGTCCTCCTGCCTCAGCCTCCCAGGGGCTGGAATTATGAGCATGTGAGCCACCATACCTGACCCCAGCCCATTCCTCTTCTTTTTTTTTTTTTTTTTTTTTTTAAACAGGATCTCTCTGAGCCACTAAGTCACCAAGGCTGGGGTTGAAATTGTGATCCTCCTGTCCCAGCCTCCCAGAGTACTGACATTATAGGTTATGGCCATGCCCAGCTTCAGGTCCTTTATTTTTTAATTTTTTGGGGTACTGAGAATTGAACTCAGGACCTCACAGTTGCCAGGCAGGTGCCGAGCCACTGAGCTATATTTATTTAGGTACAGGGAACTGAACTCTGGACCTTATGCTTGCCAGGTGGGCACTTATGCCACTGAGCTATATCCTGAGCCATCATTCCAAAAGTCAGCGCACTAAAGAATTTTGGCCCAGAAGTGATGTAGTCCCCAATTCTTCAACTGTCATGGAAGCCAATGATCCCCAGAAATGAGGGTGGATCTAGCACTGCTGAAGAGAGACATCCCGAAAAGGCTGAAATCAGACTGTGTTCCACACCTGAGGCCTGAGAGCAATGGAAGAACTTCTTGCCATCTCAGTTTGCTAATTAAGAAGCCCTCATTCCTGGCAAGCGCAAAGGTCCCAAGTTTGATTCCCGCTACCGAAAAAGAAAAAAAGCCCTCATTAACCACATCTCACCAAAAGAGAAAAATCAAATGGGGTTAGATAGAGCTGATGGATCTTTGGTCATAATTTGTATCATGACTTATCGTGCTGCCTCCCATCCGCTTCTGCAAACAGAAAGCGGGACTCTGAGAGACTGACTTGCCAGCCCACCAGGTCGGCCTGCGGCCCAAGGGCTCTCCTCCTGAGGACCACACAGTGGGAAAGGAATTGCAGCAAACTGATTAACAGAGCACCCAACCAACGAACAGTGGATGGAGACATCGCACTGACAGTGAGGAGGGGAAAGGAGGGAGCCAAGCTTCCCCTGCAGTGGACGTGACTTAGGCTATAGAACAGACAGGCCTTCCTGAAGAGCTGCGGGAGGGTGAACATCAACAGAAGAGACAAAGCCAGGGCATCTGAGGACAGAAGAGATTCTCTGATAATATGAAGTGAGAGAAAACCACTCTGCCCAGAAATCAAGGAGGCAAACTGAGAGGGCGCTCGCCAGCAAGACATCTCTAATACGCACGAACTGAGCCTGCTGACCCTCTTCATTAGCTGTCCACTGCGAACTCTACTCTGCCTTTGCTCTTTCTAATTCTCCAGCCTAAGCAGGTAGGCAGGTTTTCGCTTGTTTTTTGAGATAGTCTTGCTATGTAGCCCAGGCTGGCCTTGAACTTGTAGGGATCCTCCTAACTCAGCCTCCCAAGCGCTGGGATTAGAGGTGTGCACCACCATGCCAAGTTAGATAGGTACTGATGTTTTATCCTTGTTTCACTTTTTTTTTTTTCTTTTTTGAAATGGGGTCTTGCTATTACCTTGCTTAGGCTGGCCTCAAATTTAGAATTCTCCTGCTTCAGCCTCCTGAGCAGCCAGGATTACAGGCTCAGAAGGCCTGCCTCACTCCTATGCCATCTCTGATTGGCTTTCTCTAGTCCCACTTTCCACTAGTTTACTTGTTTGCTTTTGAGACAGGGTCTTGCTGTATATTCTAGCTGCCCTTGAACCCACTATGTAGCCCAGGCTGGCCTCAAACTTTCAGCAAACTTCCTGCCTCAGCCACCCAAGTGCTGGGATTACAGGCGTGCGCCACCACACCCAGCTCCCACTATGTAGTTTTCTTGTCAACCTCCCACTCTAGCCAAGTCATGTCAGTAGAGTAGGGTGAGAAACAGTAGCAAGTAAGTACCTAGATGAAAAAGGCCCTAACCCTGCCACTAGGCTCCCTGCGCATCTGGATAATTGCATTCATCCTCTGCCTCGCAGGGAAGATGTGGCTTCTCAAGGGTCTAGTTTCCTTCACAGAGGAGCCCTTCCTCCGCTTTTGACCATGTGACAGTTCCCCTAGACCTCCGATATAATTTATACCCTGCCAGGGACCAACTCTTTCCCACCACTGTGAAGGAGAGAGAAAAAAATATATATAAATACGTCGGAAATCTATAACGAGGTCTTCTTGGAGGGCAAGACATGGGGAGAGCTAGAAGCAGCAGCAATTGCTCTTTGGGGGTTTTAGTTCAAGCCAAGGTCTGCTTCCAGCAATCAACCATTAAAACAAGCCGGCCAGAGTAACAGCACAGTTTATTCTGATCATTTAATTTGAAGTGTCAATAAATTAAACTTCAATCAATTAAACTAGGTGTGCAATAACCCAGATGGACACCCCGACACCAACATAATCACAATAAAAATTTTTATTGCTGCCAAGGACCTCACCGGGGGCAGTGCTGGCACTGCTCAAGCCCTGGCTGAGAAATATATCTCCACAGTGCGGCAGAGGAGATTGCTTCTCCTAGCAAGAGGCAGGGGCCAGGCACCGGCAAGGACGCAGCTGGGAGAAGGGCGCAGGGGACAGCCAGGGACGAGATGGGAGTGCTTTGGGGGCTTAATGTAATTGATACCTTTGCCCAAAGCAGGGGGTGGGGGCATTCAGGCCAAGCACCTCTACTGTTAGTGCCAAAGGAATTTAACAAAAGCCCCATTAAGATGATTCAGGAAGCAAAGGCCAAGGAGAGCCACTGGCCTTTAAGAATTGCTGGTGAATTCTGCATAGGCCCCTCCTCCAGCCACAGGCAGCCTCCTGCACTTTGGATGGCGTGATTTTTGAAGGAAGCTTGGAAATTGGAATTCTGTCATTGTTTTAGGATAAAATATATTTTTTTCTTGGTACCAGGGATTGAACTCACAACCTCGCACCTGCCAGGCAGGCACTTAAGCTACTGAGCTAAATCCCTGGCCCTATTTTTTGAGACAGGTTCTCACTATGCAGTTCAGGCTGGCCTTGAGCTCACTTTGTAGCCCAGGCTAGTTTTGAACTCACATCAATCCTCCTGCCTCAGCCTCCCGAGTGCTGGGATTAAAGGCATGCACCAACACACCGGTTAGGATAAAATGTTAGTAAAGAGAGAGAAAGAAGAGAATTAGAAGTCTAGTCTGAAAAGCACTGAAAAAGTGCTTGGAAAGTAAATCCAAGAAAAAAAGAGAAAAAAAAAAAGTGAATCAGGAGAGGATTACAAAAAATGAAACCTATGTAAAAAAATCTAAGGATCTAAATGGCTAGAGTAATTCTGCTTTGAGGGAGAAAACAGTAGAGAAAGAAAGGGTAAGGAATCATCTTTAAGAGCCCACAGGTTATTAGTAGAGAATGGTGACCTGCAAAAATTCATTCATTCAGAAAGGGAAAAAGAGCAGAAGTTGAGTCCACAGACACAAGCTGAGAGCACTGATGTTATTAAGCATTGGGGATTGAAGGAGAATAAAAGATCTCTTTCCTCAGAGACTACCAGGAAAACTGAGAAAGAGCAGACAAATCTGCTTTTTACTCAATTCGAGAAAGAAATGTGATCCCCAGCCGGGCGTGGTGGCATACGCCTTTAACCCCAGCACTCAGGAGGCAGAGGCCTTTAATCCCAGCACTCAGGAGGCAGAGGTAGGAGGAGCGTTGTGAGTTCGAGGCCAGCTTGGGCTACAACGCGAGCGCAAGACCGGCCTGAGCTACATAGTGCGACCCTGCCTCAAAAAACTAGGGCCGGAAGTTCAGCTCAGTGGCTTAAGCACCTGCCCTGGCAGGTGCGAGGTTGTGAGTTCGATCTCTGGTGCCGCAAAAAAAAAAAAAAAGAAAAGAAATGTGAACCCCATACTCAGGAGGCTGAGGCAGGAGGATCATCGCGAGTTAAGGCCAGCCTGGGTTATACAGTGAGTTCAAGGTCTGCCTGAACTTCATAGTGAGACCATCTCAAAAACACCAAAAAATATTTAGAAATTCCCACTGAAACTGGGTATGGTAGGCATGCTTGCAATCCTTGCACTCCAGAATCCCAGCACGCAGAAGGCTAAGGCAGGAAGATCTCCAGGAGTTCAAGGTCACCCTGAACTACATAGTAAGACTTTGTCTCAAAGAATAAATAAACAAAAAATTCCACTGAGCATGATGGCATGGGTCTATAATCCTAGCGACTTGGAGGGAGGGTGAGGTAGGAGGATTATAAATTCCCAGGCAATTTAGCAAGACCCTGTTTCAAAATAAGACAGAAAGGGCTGGAGCTGAGCACTGCTTGGGTTTGCTCCCCAGTACTCCCCAAACCAGAAATCCCGCTTTTAAAGCAAATGCTGACGGCTGTTTCTTCTTGATTCCCTCTGGCAGCACTGTCCTTCTTTTCCTCTCAACATCAGATTTCCCCAGAATTTCAGACAAAGTAGCAAACAGAAATGAAAAAGAAGGAAACTTAAAAGAATTAGAGGAGATCATATTATCTAAGGAGTGGCTTGTTAAATAAAACTTGTATGGTAAACTCTTTAGCTCAGTTAGAGAGATCTGCGGTGAGGTCCAGGGATTCCATGTTCTTCTCAAAATGAAGACAAAAGCTAAAGAAGCAGGAGATGCTGCACAGCAGACAGACGCAGGGATGAGGGACAGCAGGACGAGCCAAGGTGACCGGATCAGAGCTGAGTTCTGTGGACCAGTATGACAGGAGGAACACACTTAGGAAAGATTGTCGGATTCTAAACTAAGGTTCTTCATCTCAACCACTGAATACAGAAGAATTTTTAAGTATTTACTTTCTTACTTTTTTTTTTTTTTTTTTCTTTTTGCGGCACCGGGGATTGAACTCACAACCTCGCGCCTGCCAAGGCAGGCGCTTAAGCCACTGAGCCAAACTCCCGGCCCTGGTTTTTTGAGGCAGGGTCACACTATGTAGCTCAGGTGGTCCTTGTGCTCCTGTTGTAGCCCAAGCCAGCCTCGAACTCACAACGCTCCTCCTACCTCAGCCTCCCAAGTGCTGGGATTAAAGGTGTGCACCACCACACCCGGCTCTTACTTTCTTACTTCTAAGGCTGGCACAGGCTAATGCCTGAGAGAAAATGATCCATTACGCACACTGGATACCTTAGGACGCCAGGGCTTCATGCTCTCGTAGAAGTCCAATGGAGAAAAGCTAAAATGGTAGGAAAAATACATTCCTAATTGGGGGCTCTAAATGAAACGAAAAAGAAAAAAACTGTTGGTCAGGTATGGCAGCACAACCCTGTTATTATAGCACTCTGGGAGGCTGAAGCCAGAAAAGGTTAAATTAAAGTCCAGCCTAAGCAACTCAGTGACTTAACAAGACCCCGTCTCAAAATAAAAAGTGAAGCTCTCTCTTACTGCTTTTGCTGTCTTCCACTGCCATGTATGGTTGTCCCTTTGCCATGTGCCACAAGGTCTTGGAACCAACTATGTACTGAAACCTCTACAAACTGTGAGCCAAATAACGTTTCCTCCTTTAAAAAATAAATACATAAATAAATAAATAGTAGAAAGAAAAAAAAAAGCCAGGCATGGTGGTATACACATGTAATCCCAGTATCAGGAGGCTGAGCCAGAAAGTTCACCCCAAGTTTGAGATCAACCTAGACTACACAGCAAGACCTTGTCTCAAAAAACCAAAAAAACCCAGCCATGGCCAGGCATGGTGGTACACACCTGTAATCCAGCACTCAGGAGGCTAAGGCAGGAGGACTGTCATGAGTTAGTGACCAGCCTGGGCTACATAGTGACTCTGTCTCAAGGAAAAAGGAAATAAAAGGTAGGCAGGGTCTCATTAAATTGCACAGCTAACCCGGAACCTGCAATCTTCCTGCATCAGCTTCTAAATTATGGGAGTATAGGCATTGGCCACCACAGCCAGGTCAGTATGAGTTGCTTTGGTTTTTGCGGTACTAGGGACTGAATCTAGAGCCTTTGCACACAGCTATATCACCAACCTTTTACATTGCTTATTTTAGGATAAGGTCTCACAAAATTGTTTAACTGCCCAGGCTGGGATTGAATTTGAAATTCTCGTGCCTCCCAGAGGGCTAAAATTACAGGCATGTGCCACCACACTCAGCTTCAGTATAGGATTGACTGACTGACTGATTGATTTTGAGACAGAGTTTGCAATGCAGTTTAGGCTGGCTGTGAACTCACTTTATAGCCCAGGCTGGCTTTGAACTCACAGCGATCCTCCTGCCTCAGCCTCTCAAGTACTGAGTGTAGAGACATGTGCCATTACGCCTGGCCTCGGTATAGGTTTTAAAGCAAAATTCAGGACTACCTGACCAAATTAGCAAGAATCCAAGAATGCAACAATTTAGGATTAAAGTGGAAGAATAAAGAAGCAGCAGGCTGAAACAGACTACACTGAAGAGGCAGAGGAAGTGAACTACAGGAAGATAAAATGTGACATTGTCACATCTCATTTCCTCAACTCACCACTACACACAGACCCTTCAGTAAACAGGCTCTCCAAGTACAGGTATCTTCTTTCCTTACTCCTAAAGCAGGCTTCCCTTTAATAAAATGTGGCAAGATATCTAAAAATTTCCAAAGAAATCAATTCTCTAGAATCTATCCTAGTCTGTTACCTGTTTAAGAATATACATACTAAAGTCGGATATGTCCCAGCATATACAAGGATGAGGCAGGAGGACTGCCATGAGTTCGAGGCCAGCCTGAACTGCATAGCAAAACCCTGCCTCAAAAATAAACATGAAGCCCAGAAAGGATATTCATAGTAGAGTATAGTATAACAAACCTGTAATCCCAGCTACTTGGAAGGTTGTGCTGGGAAGATTCCAAGTTCAAGGTCAGCCTAGACAAGTTAGACCCTATCTCCAAATAAAAAATAAAAAAAGATCTGGGGATATAGCTCACTGGTAGAATGTCCCTGGGTTCAATCTCCAGCACTAGGGGAAAAAAAGCAAACGAAACATAAATTGCTTGATACAGAAAATATTTAAAACTACTCAGATTTTAAGCTTTTTACTTACAGTTGATCAACCCATATGACGACAAGCAATTCTCTTATTGTTTTTGTTTCTTTAAGGCAGGGCTCACTATGTAGTCCATGCTGGCCTTGCACTCATGCTATAGCCTGGGTTAGCCTGAAACTCAGTGATCCTCCTGCCTCAGCCTCCAGAGGGCTAGGATTACAGGCATATACCACGTCAGGCTTTCTTCGACATTTTAAAAGAAGGAAATTAGAAACTATTATTCTTTTTTACTGATGAGGATCTGAATGTGTACATATATGAGATCTGAAGGAAAATAAGACAAGAAAGCTTCTATGGAGAGAGGCCAATAGCCAGAAGTGATGGTTCATACCTGAAATCCCAGCACGTTGTGAAGCTGAGTCAAGAACATTGAAAGTTCCAGCCCAGCCTGGGCAATTTAGCCCGAGATTTTGTCTTAGAGGGCTGGGGATGTAGCTCAATGCAAAGGCCCTGGGTTCAGTATGTAATACCGCCACCGCCACCACCACCACCACCAAAAAAAAAAAAAAAAAAAAAAAAAAAAAAAAAA
>RJWM01022333.1:0-33746 GCA_004363535.1 Dasyprocta punctata | reverse complement strand
AACAGTAGGCAATGTTGCAGACACGGGGGATTCTCTTCTGTCTGTTCTTCGAGGCCCAATGTGGTTCTCACCACTTTGTTTTACTCTGATCGTTATTATTTTTCTCTTTTTTTTCCTTTATTTTATATTCTGTTTTTATTGATTTTGTATCGTTTTGTTTTTGGTTCAATCCTACTACACCTGTTGGAATGGTCAGCTAGTTTAAAGATAGCAAGGTATGTTATAGTAGCTATTGTACTCATATTATTGGTCTTCGAAGTTCTGTGCCACTCCTACTGCTTTGTTTTGATTGACTTTATTTGTTACATTCTGTTATATTTTACTATCTTTAAAATAAAATTAAATAAAGATAAAAAAAAAAGAAATAGTTCAGATTTTTCAGCTTTCTTCCCTTAAAGTTTCAGGGCAAGATCCTCTCATTGATTTTTATGTGTGACTCTGATTAACTCCAGTGGGAGTCCTGCACACAACTCAGTAGTTCAAGTTGATCCCTAGTTTAGCAGTCTATGTCCTTTCCATAGAGATATTTTATATTTTCCAATTCCCAAGTCATTTGTTTTTATGTTATCCTCTCACATCTTCAGAGCTTTCTCCTTATCTCCTCTAATATCTGAAAGCATAAATTTTAAAACTTGGATAAGCCATTTCTGGTTATAATCTTAACTTACTGCTTTCACACACAGTCCTTATGGCCTCAATTGCCTAAAAGATACACAATACTATTACCATCATTGACTTTCCAAAAGAAAAATTTTAATAATCTTAGGAATAATTCAGATTGTAGCAAGACTGAATAAGAGCAACTACTTGTATAATTTTGTTCTATTATCAGAAGAGACAAATACAATTTGTTCTTTTCACAGTTGGGAATTGTGTCATATGAAAGGACTTGTGCTTCCAGTAACAAAATCTATGAATTAATATCTCATTTATTAAGCCTCCTTGAAGCAGAAGCTTCATTGTTTGTTACATTATCTGCTCAAAGATAATAAGGATCTTCATTGGCTTCCCTGCTGCTTTGTTTGCTGCTTTTCATTGTCACAAAATAATTAGAGGAACATCATCCTCTAGCCTTCACACCATCTCTCTTTCACAAGAGGAACAAAGGGTTTATTCCCTGAAACTCGGAGTTGTGAGTAGGACTCCAAGTTCCTTGCTGACATTCCAGTCATAAATTTGAACAAATTCAGAGTTTTGTTTGCTACGAAGCGAGATAAAACAACATGGAGAAGCCAGTCAGTGGTATCTATAGCTGGAACTCCTCGCTCTACCACAATGGAAAGAGCTTGCATCAGTTATTTTGGATTTGTTATGTGTACAAAGTTCCAGACAAATGTCTAGAATATGTGTGTGTGCAGGAGTGGTGCCCAGAACCCAACATGATTATTTTTAACAACCGAGGACTCCATTTTCAAATAATGAACCATAGTCAGACATATCAACATGACTAATGGAATATTTCAAGAACATCTGATTAAATATGAGCACATATTTTATTTAATCATACATCCATCACATAAATGCCAATATTTTAGACTTTAAACACTACAGGAATTTTCATCTTCCTTTCTACCCTTCACTTTTTATCCCCCATAATAACAAAACATTGAGCCATAATAGGGGCAGGAATGGAAGCAAAGAGGGAAAGAAACAAAGACAGTCTATAATGTAGGATGCCAAACAATAAAGGGAATGTGCTATGTCCACAAATGAATCCAGAGTTCAAATCAGAGAGACGTTTTAATGTGGATCAGGTATTATTAACAGCAAAGTGACCAAAAACCAGAGATCAAGACATGACCATGAATAAAAACAAGCAACCACATAAAAAGAAAATGCAGAATTTCTGTGCTAAGACTGAACAGTTAAGAGTCACACTCAGAATGATAAAAATAAGAGGTGGTATCAAAACATATGTGTATGTTTAAAGAAATTTATTGCAGCAAAAGACACATTACCATTAATTCCCCTGAATACTCGAAATAGTCCCCCTTACTTAGAACAAAATTTTTCCATCATCATTAGCAATGTGTTTTACAGTAATAAGGAGTTTTTAACCATTTTTAAACACCTGCTAAAATTTTTGATCACCCTTTGTATCACATTTTCTTTTTTATGTGGAATCTAGAAAAATGACAACAAGAAAGTAGAAGTGATACTATTAGAGAAGAGGAAAAGGGTGGGGGAGGTAGTAGGGTAAAGTAATGAATGGGAGATAGGTAAAATCAAAGTATTTTTGCATGTGTAAATATTCCATGATAAAATTCATTTTTCTTTATACTTAGTACACACTAATAAAAAACTTAAGGAATTAAGTCAATATGCACAAATTAAATATTAAAAATGCAACAACAATGCCATAGAAAGTCTACAGTTGAATCAACAAGTTTCAATAGGCAAGAAAATAAACACATAAAACCACATGTGGCACAGATGAGAATCCAAGTAGTTGTTTCACAAGAACAATCGAATAAATTATATTATAGTACCAAGAAATATCCTTGCAACATTATTTCCGATGAACTCAATAAAAATTTCAAGTTAGTAGTATTGAGGTTTCACTCCTAATTATAGTTACAAAATAAATAAGTAAATAAATTCTCCAGTAAAACATTTATACATTAATATTTATAGCAGCATTATTCATACTGGCCAGAAAGTGGAAAAAATGTCTATCAACTGCTAAATGAAAGAACCAAATGTGATAAATCTACATAATAAAATAGTATTCAGCAATAAAATACAACAAACTAGCAAAAAAATTAATAACTTCAGTAAACCTCAAAATATTATGTTAAGCAAAGGAAATTATACATTAAAAACTATATACCATATGATTTTATGTACAGTATATGAAATTTCAGAAATATAAATATGGAGCTCATCGATGTTGACCCCAGACTGGAAATAGGAGCATAAATTGACTACAAATGTATATCACAGGGCTTCCTAGGGTTGATAAGAGTATTCTAAAATGGAATTGTGTTGAAAGTTGCAAAACTATATACATACACTAAAAAGCATTGAACTGACCATTGTATTTACCTTGAGAAAATTGTATGGTGTCTAAATTATCCCTCATTAATATTGTCTCCTCCTTTCCCCCACAGAAAAGATAATGTGGCTTCTCCCCATCCTCTCTCCTCTCCCCTCTCGCCTTTCCTCTTTCCTTCTCTCCTTGTTTACTTTGGAATGATAGTCATTATGTTGTAAGAAAGTCCATTAATGTTCCAACCAAATCCATGTTTACTGCTTAGTTGACAACCAGTACCAACTGCCAGGTCCTAAAGTCCACAAGTTCAGTGATTTCTCCCCCAGCTGGGGATTCAAGCACCTTGGAGTGGAAGCAGAGCCTTCTTGTTATACCCTGTTTGAATTCCTGGCCCATAGAAACCATGAGAGAGAACAAGTGATTGTTGCTGATTTAAGCCACAACATTTTGGAGTAATCTGCAGCACCGATAGATAACTCACATTGACACTAATGAAATCACCTCACAAAGGAATGTAAGATGATGACTACGACAAGTTATAAAATGAAAAGATAACTGAAGCAATGAAAATATAGAACTGGAAAGTGAACTTATTTCTCCAAAAATTTACAAATGTTCAGAAAGTTAAAAAGGATTTGTAGCTGGTTTATGCTGGATGAGTGGACACTAAATGTGGTGAATAAGAAAATGTAAAATGACTTTCTTAAAGAGTATGGGAGGGTAAGCTTGAGCCCTACTCTATCATAACTACATGTGGAACCTTAAACAGGTAATCTCTCTAAGAAGCCTCAACTTCCTTGTATGTGAAACGCACATTTGGAAGGATTAAATTAGAGAATGTATGTTAAATCCTTAGCATAGGGTTTGATTCGATAGATGTTAGTTTTTATTTTTATTATCACAAAAGTTTTGCATAATCACCAATAATATGGCCTCAAATAATCTCTACCAATAAGGCTAGCACTTAAACATAATTTCAAGAGACTTGGAAATATAAATCCTTTCAAGTCCACCTTCTGCAGCAATTATTTGAGGTGAGCAAGTATTCTCTTTTCCATTTTCTAGTTTCTGGTCTCCCTAATTAATTGCTATATGTCACGTATAGAAAATAGTCATGACCATGAACTGTAGTTGCCGCTAAAAAGTCAAAGGGTGAGGTTTTCATTTGTTTATTATATATAATCGGTGAACTTTGATAGCAAAATTATTTTAGATTATCTCTTCATTCCTAGGGAGAAAGTTTTACTGTGTCATTTTTTTTTGTTTGTTTATCAGATGATAGTTTTCTCTACATGTCAAAAGATGAAAATAATCCAAATTACCGAGATGGAAGAAGAAAGTGCATTTATTCTCTTCTGTTAAAATTATTGCATATTTGTGGTCTGAAAAGCTCATCAGAAAGTCAGTGGTATAATAAGCAGTTTCAAGCAGCCGTGTCCTGCTGCTTATAGCCAGAGAGGACACCATGAATCAGATTCATCTGATAGTGTCATCTTTTGCTGTACTTCGCGGAACAACTTGAGAGGTGAATGAAATGGAATGATAACCTCTGGTAAGGAACAAGTATGCATTTGGAGCTTTGCATTTTACTGCTACTTCAAGGACATCACCACAGAATTGTCAATTTTAGGGCATTTATAAAATAAAGAACATCTTTCTAAGATTCAATGTGAGTCTTATCTGTATCTTACCTGTCTTTTTGTCCCTAGTGCTTTACTTGATTCCCATATCATAAGAGACACTTGATTAATGTGTGCTGAACTGAATTTAAGTATCAGGTCAGAAAGTGAGCTCAAAAACTTTTGAAGAATTCTCTGTAAAGTATTGAGATTAAAAATGTTTTTTCCCCTAAGTTCAAGAAATCCATGCTATACTCACTGCTGTACTTTGCTCTCTGTGCAGGCCTTTTCCCTGATAGAGAGTACACAGTGTAGCATGGTAGGTAAGAACAAAATCTCTAGAACAAAACAAGCTGAGTTCAAATCAGTTCTGTAGCATTGGCCAGGCACTATGTCCTAGTATTTCATCTGTCTCTTAGTTTCTTACAACTGGGAAAAATACCTAACACCTACAACTTTAAGGAAGACAGGTTTATTTTGGTTCACATTTCAGTCCACATCAGCCTGCTCCAAGGCAGAAATAGCAAGGCAGAGGGGCATGATAGAGGAAAGCTGTTCCACTCATGATAGCCAAGAAGCAGAGAGAAAAGGGAAGGAGATATGGTCTTCCATGTCACATCCTTGGTGACCTATCATCAACTATGTTCCACCTCTTAACCATGACAGAGAATAAGTGATTATTCTGTTTAGTTCAGTGAGCTCTGAAGTCATCTGCGGATTAAACAATATATCCATAATCCAATTATTTTCCAAAAGCCCCACCTCTAAACACATGACAGGTTTGGGGCATTCTAGATCTACATTATAACAATCTTCACAAGGGAGGATATCACTGTCTACCTGTTAGAGTTACTTGTGAGAAATGAATTCTTAAATATATGTAAAGTAAGTGGACAAAAGCTGGCATATAATCAGTCAATTATTGTGGTCATAAAGATGGGCAACCAATCTGCTATTGCCCTGAACATGTGGCCCAGCCCTGTGTCCCTTTGCTAGATTGTTTTCAACCACAGACCACTGACGTAGAGTATTCTTTTTACACTCATACTCTCTGAGAAGGATGACTTGAGAAAGTTTTCTTTCCATTAGAGCTCAGAATGATGTATAGAAAATCATACTGATAATCCCTGGAAAGTCCTATTGTGAACAAAAAGACTCTTTATTTTGTGGCCAGTTAGTTTTCTGCACATCTGGTTTCAGTTCATGACAAGTAAGTCCTGAAAACTCGGCAAATCTTTGATTTTTTTTTCATTAAACTAAGCAGTGTTACAGTTCATGGACACAATGGAGTTCTACTCTACTATAAAGAAGGGGAAATTTGGGTCATTTGTAGGAAAATGAGTACAACTGAAGATCTTAATCTCAAGTGAAATAAATCACATAGGTTTAAATATCTTATGATTTATTTTATTTAAAAACCCAAAATACAAGTAAAGAACAAAATAAAAGATAGATAATAGGAAACAGGGAGAGCTCTTTTGCAAAAGCAAAGGGGACTAAGAGATGGAGGTAGGGTGAAGAAGAGAGGAAAAGGGGATGAAAAAAGAATTAAGATGTGTTATATATATGTGGGTGGGTGAACCAACTCCCCAAGCGGGTTGTAACCGTTATGTTCTGTAAACATGTGCTAATAAAAGTTTAAAGAATTATGCAACCTTACCACGTTTCCCCAAAATCTTCTTTAGCCACAATCAAAAACACTTCACTTTTTATGTTTTAAAACACATATTTTAAATGTTTGAAATGCTGCCACCTAGAGACTATTATTTCATAAAGATAACCACAGCAGTGATCATGAAAGACTAATAAAATGTAATTTGGATATCCTTTCTAAATGTCATTTCAAAATTCCATAATGTGTATTATCTTTTCACATAATGCAAATACAGTCCAACAAAAAAATAAAAACAATTAAAAGTAGAAATAAATAGTACTTCTCATAATTAATATTTCTAAACCAATAATCTTCCACAGGCAATGTGCCGATTTTGTTTTTAGAAGTATAACCTCTCATTCAGAACACAATGGGAATTTATGCAAGTTGAGAATGTCTTACCTTCCAGTTCACCATCCGTGCCTCAGTGTTGAGGTACTATTTCCTACTTACCTCTAATAAACCATAAACTTCTTCAGAGCAGGGACCCGATGGTATATGCATGGGATATTTTCTAGAGCATAATCTACAGATTCTGTTTCTGTAAATGTTTCTGCCTGTGCACACACCTTTGGGCAAAGAATTTTTGTGTTCAGGGATAAAAATAACATGGTGAAGGATGAGGACTAAACAGCTAATTAAGCTCTCTGGCCACAATTTGAAATTGCATGTGGATTTGGAGAAAAAGAAGAAAATTAGTATTTCCAATCCACAAAGAAGAATACTTTGTTAGCACTAGTCACTATGCTAAAAGAAGGAAAATGTAATAACAAATACATTGAGGTTTTCCATATTTTCCATTGCTATATAATCAGTGCATCCTTTTCAGCCTTCAGATCTCTCTTGCTGATGTACGGTTTTTGAAAATTACTACTGCCTTTGATTCTTGCTAAGTGCTCTTTGTTTTGTGAATGCTCTTACCCTTCCCTCTATGGTCAAATTTCTATTCATCTACTGAAAAAACATTCTATAGCCACTTACAATTGCTATCTCTTCAAAGAGAATGCAATAAAACAGTCCTGGATATATTAGAGATATTTTTATGCTATTTAACAAAGAACGCCAGATTCTATTCTCAAGCAATGTTCTAGCTACACACCAATAACTACTTGGGAGCTATTGAGGCTGTGAGAAATAAACCAGCATGCATTTCATCACACACCAACCCAAGTGCCAACTCCATTTTCCACTTGTCCTCAAAAAGGGACATTATGGTTACAGCCCACCTATTTAGTGGCTCAACTTTTAGGAAGTACATATGCATTTACAAATGAGATATAAACTTGGATCTCTATGTTCTTAACAAAGTAGGATTTAATTAATATTTCTAAATGCAACCATAATACAATTACAGATTTGAATTAAGAGAAAGTATCACAATTACATAATATAGCACACTTATTCTGGAAATCTGCATCAAAGGTAAGAAAAGTAATGGAAATTCTCTGCATTTGTTTTCTCCTATAGTATCATAGTTTTTCTCTCCTAAAGTTAAACTCAAGACTATTCCATTCTTTTAAAGAGAATACAAGCCAAATTATAGTTCCTTGTGAACTCCATATTGACTTAAAATTTGAAGTTGTTTATATGTATTATGAATAATGGTTTTTAATTCCTTTCATCAATATTCTTTTTTCTTCCTTTTTTACTTTACAAAAAATAAAACAAAATTTCATGACAAAATAGTAAGAGAATAACAATAGTTATTACACTGTATTATTATCAAGTAGTTATTCATAGACAATAAAAGATTCTTACAAAGATGAAAGATAGCTGCACAGAACTTCATTTTCAATGAACTAAGAGAAACTCATAGTATAAATGAAAAATACCATATAGATTATTTTTGAATCAGCAGAATAGGTAATTTAGGGAAGTATTTGAACTTCTCCCTATTCTATCTACCTTCTATTTTGTTCTTTCTTTATTTATGTATTTTTAAGTTTCTCATTTAAGAGAAGCTATGCAATATTTGAGCTTGTGTTTCTAACTTCACTTTTTTTTTCATTAACATTCTACTTCAAATGAATAAGCAAAACAGGAAACTAAAGGATTTGTAAGTCATGTGAGATTGCAAAAAAGATAGGAGGTGGGTAAGACAGCATAACAAAGCGTGTCTGATCAGAAATCCACTCTTTCTCACTCTCTCATACACACACACACACACACACACACACACACACATACACACACACACAATCACACATACAATGTAAGTGAAAACTAATGAGAATTCCAGTCATGCTGAAGTAAGACATCCTTAAAGGTGAGTTCAGAATAGGTATCTTAAAATTTATACATGGTGGGAATGGTTTGGCCCAAGATCTGCCTGGATTCCAATAAGTAGTATGCTGTTTACAAGGGAACTTTCTGTCATCACTTTAAGGGGCTCTTCTAAAGCTATAACCAATGCACAAGAGCAGGGAACTGATACAAAAGCTATGCCCAAAAATCGTTAAACATTTTTCTTCACATAAAGTTATTTTGCAACACTCAACATTCTATTAATTTAACAGCAATTCTGATCATGTTCTGTACAATGTATCCAAATTGCGTTGGGCTTGCAGAATTCTGAACATTATATGTATGACCTCTTTACTCACCAAAATCCTAATAGTTATAAATGGATAAAGTTACATGTGACTCAAAATGGTGTAAAAAGACTAAAACTGTGAAAGTCAGGGTTTTTGAATGGATTCCTAGCATTTCTATCCACAAGAATATATTAGCCTATATCCAGTTTGAATATGACCATATTTCTCCCTGAAATGATCTAAAATGTGGTGTCATCTTGCCTTCAGATTGCAAAATCTTATTGCTTACTGTGCCCAGGACTTCCTTTGATAGAGCTTTCTTGCTCTACCCCGGAGTGACAAAAGGAAATTTCACTATGATGCTCACTTTTATCATAGGAGTAGATTATACAATATCATAAAAAAAAAGAGTAAGCGTTTCTCTAAAGTTTTTTGCCACACCAAAATATACTCTCCAATTCCTTTTCAACTGCAAATCAACACAATCTCACCATTGTATATTGAAAAGTTGTTATCAAGAAAAGTACAAGAGCTAGTTCTATCTGCTGTGCTTATTTTGTTGTGCAGCATATTGCCAACTAACATTATAAGGCTTCCAGATTCATGCAGGTGCTCCAAATATACAGTACCTGAGTAACATAAATCTTTCATAGCAAATAAGTAAGATATAGATGTGCCTCCACTTTATCACAAAGAAGGTTGAAATAAGCCTGAAGCCAAAATGAAGTGCAGAATGAAACTCTCTGTGGAGGCATTATTATTTTTATTAGTAAAGAAATTAAATTTTTATGGAAAGCTTCCATTCTCCATGAACAAAGAATAGTTAAAACAGTTAAATCAATGAAAGACTTTTAAATTCTGTGTACCTTCTCCTGGGAACTCAGGGCAGTTCATCTCTACTGGGTACTTGAATATTAGAAGCTATAATTATATATATGCTGAACAAAAGATCTTAATGAGGGTCACATGAAATTTCTAGCAAAAGTTTTCAAATACTTGACATGTAATGTTATCAAATAGCTCTGCAATTAATAATATTGGCACTACTTTATTTGCCTTATAAATGTAGACCATAGTAAATATAACTTTTCTTACTCACATATAAATCTACTTTATTCAAAGCCTTTTCTGACTATCCAAAAGGAAACAAGGATCATTCCTCCTCTAATCCAGGCAACACTCCACAAGCAGATTAATTTTCATAAGATATTTCTATCATGTTGCTTCTCTCCTAAACTATATCCAATGGCTATTGGTGATAGTTAAAGCAACACACCTTGCATTTGCTGCTTTCCATAAGTTTGTCCATCTTGCCCTCCTATCAGAGGCCCTGGCACGTGTCCACTCAAATCCTCTTCTCTAGTCGGGCTTCTCTGCCCTTTGTTTTCAAATGCAGTATGCAGATTCACAACAGTATTGCACTGTTCCCAAATTTTCTCCTTTTTTCTCCCAAATATACTCTCCTTTTCTCTACCAGTCCAAACTCTACCCCTGGTCCCAGTCTCAATTAAAGTACACATTCTCTCTGAAGCTTTTCCTAAGATCTCACAATGTCTATATTTTCTAGAGGCTCATATTGGTTTGCTTTTGCTAACTGATTAATATTTATCATATTTTTTGTATTTTTAATTACCTGAATATTTATGCATTTTCTCCCATATATTTAAATTTAATAAGGACTGAGGCACTTTTTTAATGTTATTTTGCCTTTAATGACCTTCTTCCAGTGGACTGAACATATCAGGTATTCAAAAAATTATGAATTTGTTCACATAACTTCACAGAGTGACACAAGTGAATCATGCAACATATAAAACACTTTTCTCCGGAGAAAACTGCTAAGCATTGCTTTAAGTTGCCAAGAGGAATCTTATCCCCAGGGTGTCATTAAAAATAAATACACACTCTTTTGTGCTGGATGGTATAAAGGAAAGTAATAAGGATGGTATAAAGGAAAGTAATAACCCAGGAAAGAAATAACCATGGGTGTGCTAGCCCCAGTTCTCTTGCTTCATTATTCTTTAGATACTTCTGCGCCTTCCAGGCTGTAAACATCCAAAATAAAGAGATAACTTAAGACCTGGATGGATGATTTTTTGTCTCCAGTGAATGTGGGAAATGAAGTAAACCATTATCAATACTGGGTTATTTCTAGTTCTAAATTAGGCCTGATAGATTTATGAAAGGTCTAAAATACATGGTAGAACAATGAGATCCCATATCATACAGTCTTTATAGTACATACTTCTACTGAATGTTAGCCAGACTTTATCACCAGCTATCTTCCTGATTCATCCTTTTCATTGCATTTCTTATCAACGAATCTGCTTTTTTATTGATCAACTGGAAACATTTAAATATAAAACAATTATTGATATAGCTGACTATAGTGCAGTAATTGCTACTTGGTTTTTATTTGCCTATTTTTAACACTTTTGTGCCTTTTTTGTCTTAATTTTGATAGAAAAGAATTCAAATATTTTTTAGAGTATCACTTTGATTCATATATTTACTTTTTAGCTACTCCAGTTTGTATTATTTTTGAGTGGTTATTCTAGTCATAATCTTATAGTTAACTGAGGCTTCACAGAATACCAATTCATGTGAAATTAGAAACTTAAAAATTAAAATTCCGAAGCCTGGTGTGGTGGCACACGCCTTTAATCCCAGCACTCGGGACCCTGAGGTAGGAAGAGCACTGTGAGTTCGAGGCCGGCTTGAGCTACAGCGCGAGCACAAGGCTGGCCTGAGCTACATAGTGCGACCCTGCCTCAAAAAACCAGGACTGGGAGTTTGGCTCAACGGTTTAAGTACCTCCCTTGGCAGGTGCGAGGTTGTGAGTTCAATCCCCCGTGTCGCAAAAAAAATTAAAATTCCATTTCCCTTCCCGATTCTTTGTGCTGCTCTTTACAAGTATTCGCCTGTGTTCTATGTATTTTATTAACCTGAAAAAATCAATTACCTTGTAAACAAAATAATACATAAAATAAAAAAGACATAATGTTCCTATTTACCTTCTTTACCACTTCTTTTGATATTCTCTCTTTTAACTGATAATAATTAGCTCCCATTTTGTTTATCTGAAAAGGTTTCCATTTCATCCTCAGTTTTAAAGAATAGTTTTACTGGAGATACAATCTCACATTGGGAATTTTGTTTCTTTTTGCTTTGTTTTTTGAGTAGCTTAACATTTTGTTATTTTAGTCCTCCAATACTTTTGATGAACTGGCAGCTGGTATTCGTATCATTGTAATTGTTCTTTTCTGATCACTTTCAAAATTTTAACTTAATCTTTCTTCCCAGTACTTAACTAAAATGTGCCTAAGATTTGATTCTCTTTGCAGTCATCCTAACTGGAGAATGCTGAGCTTCCTAAATCCATACGTTGATTGATATATGTTCTTCCTCATTCTGTGTTTTCTGTCTTTCTGGAATTCAAATAGACTTGTGTTTCATTTGCTACCACCTTACAAGTCATGGAAGCCATGTTCATTTTTCCCCAATCTTAGTTTTCCCTCTCTATTTTAGATTGGATAATTTTTATTAACTTGTATTTAGTTTGCTACTTTCTTCTGCTTCATCCCATCTGATGCCAAACAGTGAATGTTTCATTTCTGAAATCATACTTTGCAGCTCTAAAGTTTCTAGTTTATTTTTCATAAGTGTCACTGTTACTGAGATTAACAATCTATTAATTTTTTATAACATTGTCTCCCTTAGATCCTGCGACATTATTTTAATTTTTAATGTTTTTTTAATTAGGGTATGTTTGCACACTTGTGGTACATAATATATTTGCAAAAACATTCACTGTTTGGCATCAGATGGGATGAAGCAGAAGAAAGTAGCAAACTAAATAGAATGACTGAAAATGAAGAACACCTGTGTTGAAAGAATTTGTAGAAACAAAAAAAGAGCCCCAGCAGATGAAGAATTCTCCTCAAATTCTTGACTGGTCTCTGAAATATTCATGAGTGGAAAAGACATTGAGAAATCCACTAGGAAATAACAGTTGAAAGTATAGAGAATACAGATTTCCTCAAGGTGAAGAAAGCTGGATTCAGAGTCCTTCCAGTTTAAGCCCCAATTCAATCCAGCTAATGTAACACTAAACTTTTGCAAGTTCTAGGTGGTCAGCCAGTAACACAACTCCCTGACAGGACAAAAACCACACTTTTTTTTTTAAAGAAGAGACTATATTTCAGTATTTCTGTGGTGAGAGAAAACGTTTTCTCAAATATATAACCTGTAATCAAGAAAGAAAAGCAAATGAGTCTTCTTTCAACACAGAATCATATACTCTACACATGAAAATATAAATGTGTATGTAGGTAATGTTACTCTTTTCTGTGGAAAAGTCAGTCTAATTCTCCACAATTACTAGAATCAGAATTCCACTTCCACATTTACTTTCAAGTCATCACTCTGAGCTATAGCAAGAACCTCTAACTGGGTCTCAAGAGCATTTAACTCTTTTTAAACTTACAATTTATTCCTGTTCAAGCATATTTTCCTGAACGCATCCAGAGTTATTTTATTAAAACCACAATTTATCATGCCATTCACCTTAAAACTATTACAGCCTCTCTTTACTCCTAAGTCACATCCAGAATTCTTCTTTATTGTTCTAAATTAAGCTTATTGGTACAATTTAAATATACATAATGATTACATTAATCATACAGAATTTATACATGTACATAATTTATCTTAGTTCCCCTTTTTTCCCGTTTCCCTCCACTCTCTTCAATCCCTCTTTCCCTCCTTGTTTACAAAGCTTTGTTTCCATTCCATCCTTTTGTTTCCTCATTTTTTCTCTTCCATCCCCCCCCCAGTCATCCTTTCCTTTTGAAAAACTACTTCCTATTCACAATATCTATTGTACATTTTGGATTCTTATTTACACTTTCAGTTTCTCACACCAATGAGACAATGTGATATTTACACATAAAGGTCAAATTTATTTCACTTAGGAGTATGGTCTCAAGATCCATCCATTTAGCTATAAATGTCTCAAGTTTATCCTTTTTATGACAGAGTAATACTCCATTGCATAAAAAAACATCTTATTTATTCATTCATCAGTTGATAGGCATTTGGGTTATTTCCAAGATTTAGCTATTACAAACTGTGCTGCTATAAACATGGGTGCACATACATCATTCTGTAATGGTGATTTTAATTCTTTTGGGAAGATACCAAGAAAAGGATGGTCTTTAACAACTGGGAAATCCACTTCCTTAGTTTCCCACTTCATCTCTGCTAGACCACTGTCCTCCTATTCCCTATATAGGTCACTTCAGTTAACCTTCAAGTTTTAAACTAAATGTCACTTTCAGATCTGATTCCATATATTATCAGTCTAGTGCTAAAGATTTCAGGGTCTTGCTGAACTATATAGTGGGACCCTGTCAAGAAAGAAAGAAAAGAAAGAAAGAAAAAAATGAAAGAATAAATGAAAGCAAGCAAGCAAGCAAGAAAGAAAGAAAGAAAGGACTAAAATGTGGTTGTCCCTTGCTTGCTTTCATTTTGCTACCTTCTGCCCGTCATGAACTGTTTCTCCTTCTGCCCGTCATGAACTGTTTCTCCTCTGCAATGCCTGTCTGTGGTCAACCCTACTTGGAGCCAGCTGGCTATGGACCAAAACCTTTACAAACTGTGATCTAAGTAAACTTTTCCTCCTTTAACTTGTGGGCATTGGGTATTTTGTCTCGGCAAAGAGAAAAGTAAATAAGACAGTATTGAAAAATACACTAAACTGCTCGTGAAAGGAGGAAAAATCAACATTAAATCCTTTCCAGGTTTACCAAAGGGAAGTCATCCTGGGGCAGGATCAGTTATAAAATGGTTACCCAATTGCACAGAGAGTACAGACCATAGTTGATATGGTTACTTGTTGTTCTTCCTTTCCATACAAAATGGTGGGAGATCAAATACTAGTACTTCTTCCATTTCTATGAACTTTGTATTAACTTATTTGATCTTTATAACCCCATGAAACAGGTAATATTATTAGCACTGTTTTGCTGATGAAGTAACTATGCCTCAGAAAAGTTAAGTGTCACCAGGTTCACATAGCTGATAAGTGGCATAGCCAAGATTGAATCACCTTATTCTGGCTTCAGTTTATTTTCATAAAGAATGTGTTCTTTTGCTAAGTGTTCTCAACCTAGATTGCAAAACAATTATTGGCTCATCCTTGATTATAACACTTATTACTAACAATATTCTGATGTGTTTTAAACCAAATTTTAAGAAAGTACATCTATATTTCTGCTGCCTTTATCTTTATTACAGTTCTTCAGAAGCAAAAGGAAACTCCAGGACTCGAGGACTACTGGAATGCTCTAGAGAGAGCAAAGAAACATCAGTGCCTTATGTTGAAGTAAGCCAATAAGCAGATTTTTTACTTGATGAGCAGTTTGTTGGTGAGACACTAGGTAAAGTGCACTATAATTTAGAGTTAAACTTGATGAAGGCTGTGTTTTAAACATGTAAAGTACTTGAAAAGTAAATCTGGTTTAAAGAGTCCACACAAAGATATCAATCTTCTACTTGAAGATCAGCATTTTGAATATGGGTGAGGGTTTCTGGCAAGTTTTATTTAGATTGTAGTTTTGTGGTTTGTTGCAATGTTGGGTATCAAACTCAGAGCCTTGGGCATACAAGTCAAGTGCTTTATCTCTAAACTACCTCCCCAGCCATTTTTATTTTTATTTTTATTTTTGAGACAAGGTCTTACTAACTTGGGTATTACCTGGGATGGGACTTAATCTAAGTAGGTGTCAATATTCTTAGCAAAACTATTTCACAATTAGTCATTGAAGACAGCCAATAGACCTTAGAAAATAAAATACTGTCCACTACAATTACCTCTAAAGTCAATACCATTAGCACCACAACTAAGATTTATCAGGCTTCAGAGAATGTGTCACACATCTGGATCACATCTTGGATCTAGATTTCCTGCTGGTTTCCAATTAATTTCCACCCATTCACTAACTTATTCAACAAATATGCTAAGTGTTGCTACTGTATAGTAAGCATTTGTTGGGTACTAGGAATCTAAAACTGAGTAAGATAAACATGATCTCTGCCCTCATGGAGCTTACTGTCTAGTGTATTTCTCAGGTTAACTAGATATTCTTATTCCATATACAATCCATACACAGGAAAAGAAGATAATCGGATATGTAGAAATGTATATAAAATACAGTAAAGAAACATCTGATGGGGATTCAAAAGGCTTTCCTATGAAGCATGCAAGATTTATGACACAAAGCTTAAGCACTGAGATGTTCATTTTCCTTCTTTTTCAGATTGTCTACTTTATGCCACTATCATGTTGTAAGAATCAGTAATCTTTGCTACATGCATAAATAAGGAAACTTTAACCATATTTTTGTTGATGTTTCCATTGATTTTCAGTTACCTTGTATTATTAGGTCCTTCCTTCCTCTAGGCAGAACATAAGCAAATGATAAGTGAAGACTAAAGTAATTTGCTTTCAAGTCATTAACATCTAACAGCTTCATGATTCAGAAATAGTCACTTCCTTAGTTGAGTTAAGCTAATGAGTTTATGGTTTCTGGTGAGGAAAAAAAAACTCACCAAATTTCTTAGGCCTGATAACATTCTAGGCAAGCCTAAAATATACTCCATTCTAATTTTTACTGTCTTTCAAAACAAACACCAGAAAGATAAACCAATAAAAATACAATATTGGCAATCTATGAAATCCTCAGAACCCAAACTAAATGACCAACTAAGTTAAATAAGGCTCTGTATTAATAAGGCACTTCATAAACTCCCTCCGAGGAGGCCTAAAATGAGCGTTATTTGCCGAAGAGCTACAGGAGATGCCAAAAGCAGTGGAGTCAGTTCAGCTCCTACTTCCTCTGACTGTGAGTACTACCCAAATGTAACAGCCTCACTGATTTTCAGAAATTCTTATCATACCTGAATTTTATAATTTTTAAGATCTCTTCTTACCTTGTTCACTTTTTCCAACTCATTTTTGCTTTTTATTGTTTCTGATCCCCCATCATTTCTCCTTATTTTGTCTCTTATTTCAGGATCTCTTTTTTTTTTTTTCTATGAGGAACCTGCTGAGAGTGACATCCACAAAGATCCCTCATCGGTACTTAATTTTCTTCACAGCAGGTGCGTGGTACAGCAGTGATTCTGGACAGAAACATGATAGGACTTTCGCTGCAGCTGCCATGCTGCTTTCCACAAGATCAATAAACGGTTAGAACACCTAACATGGTGAACGATTCCAATGCACTGAAATGATGATATAGGAAACCACTTAAAATTCATACATACACTTTTCTTCAGCAGTCAGGATTTCAAATTCAACATGCACAGTGCCTAACCAGTGTCAGTGTATTCCGTTTGACTTTTAAGGTTGACTTCCTTTTGTTTCTTACTTCGCTGTATGCATTTAAAGAAAGAGAAAAATTATTTTTTGGCAATCAAATTAAAGGAAAGAAATTCAGTGAGAGTTCATTCAAATTAAAGGAAAGAAATTCAAAGAGAATTCATTTAATCAGTGTTTATCCATGTAACTTTCTGGATAACTAGTATTTGCTTTTTCTGATATAAGAACTTTAAAATATTTAATCATTTCAACTTCAATAAGAGTTTTCAAAATTCTTACACACAATCCCATCCTTTCTGAAACTCTGAATATTGGAAATAAGAATTTCAGCTACTTAGCTTTTGTTGTTGTTGGTTTTGTTTGTTTGTTTGTTTTGTTTTGTTTTTGCTCTAAACGTGTCTTCATTTAAATTATGGGTTTTATAAGTTTCCCTCATCCCATAGCTGAGAGTGCCACTGACTCATCAGATGAATACGGTTCAAATTTGTGTGTCAAAACTTGGGTCTCAACACTGATCAGCCATCCTTCTACTTTTTATTATTCATCTTCCTTAGATTCTCAAGTAAGAAACTAAACTTTTAACCAAATCCTCAAGATCCAATCAAACTATCCACTCTCACCTCACATTTATAATTATATTGAGAAAATGCAGGCACAAACATTTCAAGTTCTTGTCTATTTCTAATTTAATATTTCAACATCAGCTTCGCCTCCTTAGGGGCTAAATGGTTCTTCTCCCTTCAACTTCTGCTCCTGATGTTCTCTCTCCACATCTACTCTAGGATTCCCATCAATTAACCCCCTACTAATTAATCCTTAAATCTGTTTTTCTCTTAACCCAAACATGCTTAAGTCAACTCCATCTTACAGAGCAAACTGAAACTGTCACAGATGTTCTACACCTTTTCTCATTTTACTGTTGTTTATGCTGATTTTTACTAATGAGGCTTGTTTTTTGAATGTGTATAATTTTGAATTTAAAGTTCAATTAATCGAAAACTATAGAAATCAAGGAGTCTGAGTTAAATATGGATATTTCTAGAGAATAATGTTAGTGATTTCAGCAAAACATTTGTAGACACATTAATTTCTTATTTTAAAATTGTATAAATCCATTTGACAATTCCACATGAGCTTGGGTTATATTTAGGATGTCTTAAGAGATGCACTATTTTAGGCCAACAATAAAAATGTAACATTTTCATATATCTTTCAGGGAAGACTGTTTTTCTTTGTTAGTCTCTTCTACTGAGAAAATACCCCTTTAAAAAAAATGGACTATATATACCATCTTACATAACTACAAGGTACATGAAAACAAAAAATCTGTTCTTGGCCTGCCAAGCAAATTCCTCATTTTTATTTATTTTTAGATAATAAGGTTCCCCTAGTGAAAATTAAGAAACTGTTTTATTATGCACACAGCATTTTGTAATAGGTGATTGAGTTCTTCATATTGCTCAAAGTAGAAATCCCCAAGTTTCTCTATCAGTAAAGATTGGAATTTTTCCTGCAAAATGAATTACTGTGATTATAGAAAGCTCTAAAATACCAAGTTCTACATACCTACAAAGCAAGACATTTATATTTTAACTTTTATTTTTGGTAGAAAGAAAAAAATTAATCCAAATTTCCTCACCATTTATATTAAACAGTTTTTTTTTAAAGAAAAGCCTACCTTGCACACTAATTATGGAAATAATATTTAACATAGTTTCTATTTCAAAAATATGGAGAAATCACACCTTAAACTGTAAGCAAAAAAAAATCACACAATAACAGAGGAATAAATCTAGTCTATAAACCTAGAGTTCCATTTATAAGAACTCATGATCCACAATAGGATTATATCTGCCAAGAATTCCTCATGATATAATTAGAGAGTAGAAACTGTAACTATCTTTAAAATAAAAATAGATGATGTGTAATGAAGCCAAGACACATAAAAGAAAACAATTTTATGGAAAGGTCAGGTAAGTTTTTAAAAATACAATTTGTAAAAATAAAAAATCTTGCAACTTCTCCTGACTTCCATTTTCAATTATCCCAATCAACCAGATGAAACTTTATGCTATGAGCAAATGTCAAAACTGACAAATAGGCTTTTTTATGCTTCTTGATGCCATTTGAGGAGTAAAGAGGCAGTGATGAACCACTCTCTAGGGGAAGAAATGAAACAGGCAGGAAAACGATGCATTTGGAGTCATTTTTTTAGATGTACACACCAAAAGAGGAGTGTGACAGAATCAGGACCTGAAGAGAACTTTAAACAAATTCATGGTGCTAGGGGCACAAAAATGGGAGTTAATTTTCTATGCAGAGCACAGTTCATAGTAAACACTTTGGCCTGTCATTTGAGACCACAAAGAATACCCATTGGGAGTGAGGGTCTACCATGAAATAACAGATTTTAGAAGAACAAAAGCCAAACTTTGATTGAATTAAGGGGATGATCTTGGAATTTTCAGTCACCTACCAGAAGATGAAAGATAACATCATAATATACTTAAATTATCTCTATTAATATGCATGAAACATAAACTATGCATTTAAAAATAGACAAAATAACAAGAAGACAACACAGCATAATCATGACTAAGAGAAAAAAGTAAAAAGAAACAGACAACAGGAAATAAGTAATAGAATTATGAGAAGCGAATTTTAATATAACCAAATAAAAGACAAAATATTGACATAAAATTAAAAATTGCAAGTGAGTATCAAATGAAAATTCTGGGTATGAAAAATGAAATAACTGAAATCAGTAACAATATATAGGTTTACAACTTAATCACAGATGAAAAATAAATCAAACTCCTAGAAAATAGAGCAAAGAAAATATGTAGAATGAAGAATAAAGACAGAAAAGCAAGGAACAATAGAGAAAAACACACTGGAGTCTCATAGGGGGCACAGCAAGAAGTTCCAGCAAATGTTTAATTGGACTCCCAAAAGAGGACAGGAAATTAGGGCAGAAAAATGCTTGAAAAGTCTATGGCTAGTATTTTTCCATAACAGAACAGAGTAAGCCACAAAGTTAAGTAGCATTAAGAATCCAACAGAGTTTTTGTAAATAAGGAGGATAAGCAGAGCTGAAGGAAGGCAAGGAGAATGAAGAGAAAGAAGAACTAAGATATACCATGCGCAGATACAGATTCCTTATGGTGAATGTGATCACTACATATACCAAAAGTATACCAATAAAATTAATTTTTTAAAAAAGAATAAAGAAAATTATGTATACACAGACACATAAAAGTGAGCTCACTGAAGAACGAAGAATCTTTTTTTAAATCATAAAATTACCTGTCAGAAATGAAAAAGGCCTAGCTTAATGGGTATTATAATAACTCATCGATGATTTTTCAATGAAAACAATGAAGCTGGAGGACATTGAAATAAATTTTTGAAGTGCCAAAAATCTTCAATTCTGTTTTCTTTGGAGAATGATTTTAATTTAGGATATTTTCAGACCAAAAGATTGCTTGTCAGTAGACCCAGTGATACTTGCTATGGACTCTGTTAGTGGAAATATTTCAGGAAGAAAGTCATGGTGATTGAGAGCAAATGAGGGGTTTCTGAATGTTGGAAAAATTCTGCTTATAGTCCTAAATAATGTTACTTTTTAATAATTTATTGAGACTTATCCTTTTGATTTGGTCACTTTGTGTAGATATGTTAAACTAAGATATGGATCTGAACAAACTACTCAGCAAACAGCAGAAGAAATAAAGAAACATACAACAGAGATGAGGTTTAAATACAGAGGTTATAGGGAGGCTGAAGTAGGTGGAGCGTTGTGAGTTGGAGACTGGCTTGGGCTACAACTCAAGCACAAGGCCGGCCTGAGCCACACAGTGCGACCCTGCCTCAAAAAACCAGGGCCGGGAGTTTGGCTCAATGACTTAAGTGCCTGTCTGACAGTTGTGAGGTTGTGAGTTCAATCCCTGGTGCCGCAAAAAATAAATAAATAAATAAATACAGAGGTTAGAAAGTCTGGTAGCAGGCACAAATGGAAAAAATTGAGAGAACAGAGGAAGCACAGGTTTCACAGAGATAATGGCTGAGAAAAGATTAAAATGGGATAAGTCAGAGCCTCTGTGTTAAAAAACAGTAACTGCCAGCCTAGAATTCTATATCCATATCAATTTACATACCAAAATGAAAACAAAATGAAGATACTCATAATCATTCATTCACACACTTTGTTGTAGCTCTTCAATTACTAGTGAGCACTTACCCTGTCTAGATATGAACAGTACCTTTCTTTTCAGTACTAAGGATTAATCCCAGGGCCTTCACACTGAACTATATCACCAGACCTTTTTTATTTTTTTATTTATTTTTTATTTTGAATCACTAAGTTACCCAGGCTGGTGTCAATCTTGTGATCCTCCTCCTGCCTCAGCCTTCTATTGTTCTGGAATTATAGGCATCTGTCATGATGCCCTGCTCTGGAATGATATTCTTAGAAACAAATGAAGTCCCTTCTTGAACATTTTGGGAGCTCGAAATCTGCAATGAAGATCATGGGGCTGGAATAGGGTGTCAGCAGGACTGGATGCTTCCATTTCCAGGTGGCTCTGCTCTTTAACCTTTCAACCTGTACAGCTGTTGGCATTCACTAACTGTGCACACACCCCTCTACTCATTGCATTTCCTTCTCTCTTGCTATGACCCCGTTTGCATCCCTGTTACAGGTGTCCTCGTGTTTACACTGACACCACTCAGACAAGCAAGGATGACCACTCTGTCTCAAAGACCCTTAACTTGATCACGCCTACAAAAGTCCTTTTGCCATATGGGTAACATTCAAGTGCTCTGAGGATTAGAATGTAAACATGTTTGCAGTGTCACTATTCAGCCCACCACAATATGTTTGCATTTCTGTTGCAGTGTGTAATGAAGAGAAATCATTAGAGTAGTATAGGGTATTCATCGTGTTCAGCATTAGCTATGAATCTTCAATGGTATTTCTAAATTGTTGTACTTATACTTTGACTGGCAGTGTTTGACATCATCACCAACACTTTGCTTCCATCACTCTTGGTTTCAGCTACTCTTGTGGATTTGATTGGAGACATATAAAGACTATAATAAGTTTACTACTAATAACCCTTGGCAGAAAGAACTACTAATAAATCTATTATATAGCAAAAGAAATGGAAACAACAAAGAAAAGTAGATGAAAGATGAGACTCAGAGGAAAGAAAACTTTTCTAAAACTTTTCAAAATTATAATTAACCTGGGTAGTAAAAATAGTAAAATAAATTTTAAAAATCAAGTAGGTGGGAAAGTTGAAGTTTTCTAAGGTTCTTATATTGTTCAAGAAAAGAATCAACCATATTGGAAAAAGGAGGAGGGAGAAACTTACTTTGCTGAGAATTAAGAAGAGAAAGAGGGTGTTTCAGAATGGTATACCAACCTGTGTAAATAGGCAGAGCCCTGAAGGCACCTAGCACATTCCTAGCAGGCAACAGTGTGGCATGTCACTGAATCCAAAGGCTTCACAAAGGTTGCTAAAGATGCTGAAGCTGAAGCTGGAATAATAATCTAGGGAAAGACGTGTAAGGCTATTTCAGGAGATTTTCATAAGTTTGTATTTTACTTATATGACCAATAAAGAGCGCTCAAAATGTCAAACAATTAAAATCACAACTGATAGAACTTGCGTTATGTTTTTGATACAAGTATGCTTTTTAATATCAATATCTCGTAAAAATTTAAATGAATCACTAAATAGTTAAGCAACCACTATCATGATCCATCTACATTGTAGCAATTTAATGGTTTACCTAAGACACTGCGGTACATACATATGTCAGAACCAAAACTAAAGACATTGCCTCTAAATCCAGGTAGCTTAAAAGGCAGCTTGCTGTTGGTTGTTAAGAGAAAGGGAATAAATGAAGTATGTTGATATTAGAGGCAAAGATACTTTATGAAGTACTACAAAATGCCTCTAAAGCTGGTTATCCTGCACTACTTGATACTTTCCCAACACACACACACACACACACACTCACACACTCACACACACACAATGTCCATTACCACTATTTGACTTCAATGTTGCTAAACAAGTGTTAGGGGGCACAAAACATTCTGGTTAGAGTGTGATTTTATGCTATCTGTTGAGAGACCTTTCTAAGTTTGGTGTTTTGGGGGGTTTTTTGTTTTTGTTTTTGGTACTGGGGATTGAACTCATGACCTCTTGCTTGTCAGGCAGGTGCTTACACCACTGAGCTAAATCCCCAGCCTTGTATCAAACTTCTGAAACCAGCCCCACAAATCACTGTTAATACCTTAAGGACTTCTAAACATGTGTTTTCATTTCATATTTCTTTCTACCAAAATATTATTATCCAAAATAATATTATTATAGAGAGAAGTATAATGTGTGAAGCTTAAACCTCTATATGATTATTATGACTTTTCAAGACATAGTCCAATCCTGCCTCTCATACTGTAATCACAGGCTTAATTTGAACCACTGAATCTTTTTTTCTTCTTCTGTATTTCTATCCTAGAGTGTATCATTTGCTGAAAGATGAGTATCTCATATTTCAAGAAGCACAGATGTGCCTCTCTTTCTCAGCTATAATGATGCAAAACTCCAGCAAGCAATTATTTTGTGAATGAATTTTACAGAATGCTAACTCATGCTGCAAAATTAATCCATCCTTCTGTTAACAACAAACATCACACAAATGTCCCCCTAACTGTCTGGATAAGTATGACGACAAACACAAGATTTAGAAAAACTATGTACTTACCAAGTTTTGAAGCAGTGTTCAATCACAACATTACAGATTTTTATGAGAAAAATCCATTAGCATTTAATATGTTGCAGTGTATCACAATCTAGAACACTGTACTATTACCATATTTCAAAGAAGCAATCTTGTTATGAAAATCACTTTGACCTCTGGAAAAGTAATTGGAAATTTCTAACTTATAAACATTATGCAGACCTTGAGTAGCTGGGTATACCATTGCTGACCCTTTGCTTCCCATCTGACTCAATATGTACAACTACTTAAAGACCTAAAATAAGGAATTTTATTATATTTGAATTTTATACTAAATTCTAAATTATCTACAAATAGGTAAATCAGAAGTGTTTTGAGACATTATTATTTATCAAATGAGCAGTGTCTAGTTACCCAACTACTGTATAACTGAGACCTCCAAGATAATCAGTGTGTAAACACCAGTACCTTTGTACACAGTATCTGACAGGAGGAAATTCCCCTTCTGATATTCAAGCTAAACCTACCTGTGTTAGTAGTCTCTGGGTGCTATAAGAAATTACTGCAAACTTCATGGCTTAAAACAACAAGTAAGCATTCTCTCCTCACTTATTCCAGCTTCTGGTGGCTCCAACTGTGCCTTGGCATAAGGTCACCCACCTTGTCTCCTTCCGTATGTCTGTTTTCTTTGTGCCTGTATGAAAACTGTCTCTGCCTCTCTCTCTCATAAGGATACCTGTGACACTGTCTAGATAATTCAGGGTAAATTTTTCCTCCCAAGAGCCTTAAATTTATCACATCTTTTATCACATAATGAATATTCACAGGTTCCAGGAATTTGACCTGAATATCTTTTGGCACTATTTTTGAGCTTACCATTTATCTGTGTTCTCATCCCATATTTTTCTGCCATCTCTGAGATCTTTCTCCTTCTGGTTCTCTCCCCTTACTCTGACTCCTTCACCCTTTCCCTTGTTTCTCTGCCTTCTTTCAGGGGTTGTTTCATACATCATACAATCCTATGATAGTAATTTTTTAAGGCTGCCATAACAAAGTACCAGTCTGGGTGGTTTTAGCAACAGAAAATTACTTGGTGATGCTGGAAACTAGAATCCAAATTTCAGGTGTTGGCAAACTTGATTTCTTCCAAAGCTCCTCTCCTCGAATTGTAGATAGGCATCTTCTGCTGGGATCTTCACATGGATTTCCCTACAACAAGTGGCTGAAAAATATGGTGAATGCTAAAAATTTTCAAATGTATTACAGTAAAAGACACATCGCCATTAACTCCCCCTCAAAAAACTCTCCCTTTCTTTGAACACACTTATGGTATACTTCTTGCCACTTTCCAAAGCAGTTCAGAAGTTTTATTTTAGGAGCATTTTTAACTGTGCTGTCTTGGCTATCTCAATGTCCTGAATCAATTCAAAACATTTACCTTTCATGGTCATTTTGATTTCAGAGAAAGAGCCGTAAGTTGTATGATGCCACGTACAGTGAATAAGGTGGATGTTGGCACACAGTAATGTTTTCACTAGCCTACATTTTTATTGGATGGAACTCAACAAAAGCATTCAACATATTACTGTACTTGCAATCACACATCATAAAGACACTCATGAAAGAGGACTCCTAGAACTTCTCTATAAAGTAGCGAGAATGGTGTAGTAAGTGCACTTGAAGTGATGACGAAGTGCTGAGAGAGGGATTAATGGCAATATGCCTTTTCTGTGATAACTTTTTATTTAAACACACTGTATATTTTGACCATCCCTTGCATGTACGTGTCTTTGTGCTAATCTCTCTTTTGTATAAGGACACCAGCCATATTAGATAAGGTCCCACCCTAATGTCCCCATTTTAATTTATTTACCTCTATATAGATGCTGTCTCCAACATCAGTCACATTTTGAGGTACTGGGGATTAGGACTTCCCCATACATATTTTGAAAGGACAGAATTCAGCCTATAATTTATGCTATTCTTCCCATCCTAAAAAATAAAACAGCTGTATCACAGTCATTTACTTCTTGTCAAATTTCTTGGATCCTCCACATTTCTCAGCCCTCTTGCTATCATGTGGAACCTTAGGACTAGTTTTAGGTAGGCAGTACTACATTCCTAAAGCATCAGTAGAGGCTTGTATCATGAATATTTTAATATTCATAAAAAGAATGTAATTTTGTTTTGGAATCATATCATAGTACTGGCAACAAATGGAGTATAGTTGTTCAGAAAGAGAAGTTTATATCAACTGCATTTCGTACTCATGCCCTTGAATTTCATCAGTGGATTTAATGGATAAGAAACAGCCTTACAAAGTCAGCTACTATATTTATTTATTTATTTATTTATTTTTGCGGCACCAGGGATTGAACTCACAGCCTCGCGCCTGCCAGACAGGCGCTTTAAGCCACTGAGCAAAACTCCCAGCCCTAGCTTTTTGAGACAGGGTCGCACTATGTAGCTCAAGCTGGCCTTGCGCTTGCGTTATAGCCCAAGCCGGCCTCGAACTCACAATGCTCCTCCTACCTCAGCCTCCCGAGTGCTGGGATTAAAGGTGTGCGTCACCACACCTGGCTCCAACTACTACATTTAATATAGGAAAATAATCTACTACTTCCCTCCCAAAACTTTACTTCTTCTCTGGATTCCTTGCTAATATTGTAATCAGTGATAGTCTTGTAATTGATATATTTGTTTGGCTTTTGTTTTTATTTGATCGATCTAAAGCTGTACTTGGGGTGTAAGTTTGATAATGTAACTTCATGAAGATAACAGCTAGGGTTATCTTGTTAATCATGCATGCTGCATGTCTAGAACAAGTGCTCAATAGACACTTATTAAATGAGTAATCCAACTTTGTAGCCTGAATTTCTGCATTGTTAATTTTTCTTCACTGTGATTTTTAAAATTTCTTTGCACCCGAGTAGTTTCTATTTGTTACCAATGGAGTAATTAGTTCTACAAAAATGTTAGTATGAATTTCTCAAATTATGAACATGTACATTGAAAATATCTTCCATAGATAGATAGATATAGATATAGATATAGATAGATATACTGCTTGAATGATTCAATGGCAGAGAGATCCTAGCAGAAAAATTTCTGTCTTCTTTTATAAAGTCATCAGTAATTACGTAAAGCAGAAGTTTTCAAAGTATTAGTCAAGAACTTCTAGTGTCTCCAAAATCTTTCAGGATATTTGCGACATCAAAAACTATTTTCAAATAGTATTGAGACATTCTTTTTCTTTTGCACTGTAGTTTTCTCATGTGTATTCAGGCAAGTTTTCCAGAGGCTACATGATGTATTACATCGTAGTATAAATGAATGGTTACTAGTCTTATATTAAGCTGAAATTAAAAATATTTTACAAAAACATAAGAAAATGCCACTATTCTTACTACATTTTTATTTTAGAATAATTATTAATTTAGGTTTTTTGTAAAATATTATCCTTTATGGACATTTATTATTATTACTTTTAAGAACTATGATAGTTTTTTATTTTAATTTGTAACATGATACATACTGATAGATACAACTCATGTAAACAAAAACTCTTTGGAAGGTCCTTCGAATGTGTAAGACTGCAAGTTTCATAAGACCAAAATGTGAAAACTACTGGGCTAAAAGAAAGATCATCTTCCTCTGTGTTGTTGGAAAGCACAACCAAAAAAATGTTCTCTCTCACTATTCTATTGCATCACTCAGTATAGAGAACACGCAGGATATGATGTCACATTTATGCATCACCTTGGAACACACACGCGTGCACGTGCACACACACACACACACACACACTCAAAAGAATAACAGGAATCTGAGGTGATGTCTACCCAGATAGACTATCTTTGAATCTATGAACACAACCCCTAAGATTTTATTTTCTTTTAACTTCTCTCCTACACCTACCCCAAGTCCAAACCAGAGTCATACAACAGAATTTTTTTTCTGGAACTAATCTCCATTTGGAGGGATTCCTACTATACTCCATCAGTGACCCTCGTATTTCTGATGCCTCTGCCCTAGCTTTCTTTACATGAGGCTATTTCTCAGAGGTACGGCCTTGCTCTGGAATGGTAAATATATTTCATTGCAAGTGTCGACTCTAATATATTGTTACCAACTGGCTGGAACATTATTTGAGAAGGATTCTGAAGCTATTTCCTGGCTTAGCAAGACAAATGCCATAATTGATTAGTGGTCTACCCCAGCCATAGAAGATGCATTAGCTTATATGCTGTGTATTTGCTGACCCTGTGAAAACAATTGGAACTGCTGTGGTCAAACAGATGTAGAACAAGACAATAAAAGTCTAGTCCATCTAATCCATCTAAAAACAATACAAAAATGTAACTACTATGATATAAAACAACAAGCATCAGCAACAATATCTCCCGAATAAACAAAGTTGACCTCCTTAAAATACAAGAATGCCTTTTATGATTCAAACAAATACATAAGAATTTTGAAGTACTTTGAACACTTGCCATAGCATAGCTGTAAATCTATGTATCTAAAAACAATTTTAACTACATGAATTTAGATGACAGCTACTCTTGCTGTTGTTATTTTCAGGAGCTTGACCAGAACTTTCTTTCAGAACCAATCTTCTCAAAATGGAATCTAGGATGAATTTAAGGAACACCAACTATGGCTCTTGACAGCTCCCACATGTTGCACTACTGCTGCTTTAGTATGGCATCTGCTACAAGTGCTCAATTTCTTTACAATTGTCCTGTTGGTGTAATTAATAACAGATCCATGGAGAAAAAAAGAGAAGATGAAGGAGTTAAGTTAAGGATGAAAAGAAGAATGAAATATAGAGAAGAAAAAGAGCAAGAGAAAAAGGATGCAAGTTCTTCCTAGAGATTTGAGCCAGCCTGTGGTTTTCTTTGCTTGACAGGAAGCATCAACACTATATATATTTTTTTAGAAAGCGTACCTATGACTATCAGCCCTACGGTGACACACTACTGCTATAGTAGTGGTACAAGCTGGAAATATAATCCTTTAAATCACATTTTGTTAATGAAATAAAATAATTTTTAGCTCCTCTGAGAATGGGACCCAAGCATTGACAAGAACACTAAATGTTTCTTCGTGGATTTGCCTTTTTGTTACTTTGCCTGAGAGTTGTACTGATGAGAAATATACACAAGACAGCAAGTGACGCCTGGAGCTAATAAGTCTGGATCTAAATACAGCATGGTGAAGGAATTTGAGAAAAAACAAGAAAGACTAATATAGAGTTTGTTCCCTTGGAAACAAAGAAATACTTTTTGCTTCAGGGAAAATATATATATACAGCATAATATTCACAAAGCTACAGCTCTAAAATGAAATTTTGACAACATAGACACAAATAACACTAGTAGAAATAAGTGGAGGTATAAATAGAAAGAAATAATTTTGTATTTTAAAAAGCATTTGTATATATTTAACTCCATAGGCCAGACCACAAAGATCATATTCAAAATGATAAAATGATATGAACCAAAAGGGATGCTGGTTACAGATGACAATGAAGAGAATTTTGCTCCTCACTCTTCAGTGAAACCTGAAAAAAATCAACAGATACTTAAACTTTGTTTAGTAGGCAGAAGAAAAAGAAAAATATAAGAGAAAGAAATGTTCTAAAACATATTATTAAAAGGATAGCTTTTGGGGGTTTAGATTAAGGAAACGGCAATTATTAGGAACAAATCTGAGTTCCTTAAGATCGATTCTTAAAACATCTACTTCTTGGAAGATTGATAAATTTGAATTCTATAAATTTGAGTTTGATACATAAGATAGTATTTTTATCTTCTTCCTCTTGAATGAAATAAATATAGTATTCAAGGCAATAATACTCAAAATGTATCAACTGGATCCTATAAAATAAATGAAAGAGACTGCTAGATGTTCCAAAAACTTTTAAGGTTAGGATTCTAGTGAATCAGGGCCGCAGGTTTATGACAGGAATATGACCTTGATTTCCTCTTAATCAATCTCAATATTCACTTGAATAAAGACAGTCATATTTATCAAACTTGTAGGGTTGGTGATGACAGACATAATGTGGAATGCCAGACATAATTTTTTAAATAATCTCAACTAGACTGAACAGTTTTTTCTCCATGGTATCCTCAAGGCATAGCACAAAGACCTCAAAACTTCTTATTTCAAAGATGCTGAAAACTTATTTCTCTTTGTGGCAAAGTAAATGTACCACCAATTCCCCATGATTAATGTAGGCATTATACTGCAAAGATGTACTAATAAAAATAAACAAATAAATAAATGGAAACTATTTATTGAAAGAATGAATCAATCAAAAGCAACAAGGTGAAATGTAGCAAATAAAATAATTTGTTCAGATAAAGAAAAGACTAAACATGGTTTGATAGCAATTTAGGTAAACACCAAACAAATACAGTTCATTACTAACTCAATTTAAGCCAAGCATTCAATTAATAGAGGCAAAATATCTAGCAAAATTAATTTCACTGCCACTTGTTCAAGTCAAACTATGTGTAAAATACTAAATTTCATCTGGACATCACCTCCTGAAGTTGACACTGGCAAACTAGTTGTTTAATTATTCTATCCTTCCTGGGAAGTCAGGAAATTAAGAGATATGGGAAACTTTTCAGGAGAAGTGAGGTATCTGGAAGTTTTTTAACTTGGGAAAAGAAAACTTGCTTCAAATATTTGAAGAGCTGTCATAAGAAAGATATATTTCAGCCATTCTCTGTATCACTGAAGAAAGGCATAGAGGAACTGCAGAGAAAAAGATTTACTTTAGTGCAAAGAAGGAATTTCTGACAGATCTGTCTAAAAATGGATTAGCCTATCTTTCAAAGAAAGGAACACTCCATCACTTTAAGAGTTCAAGCAAAACCTAATTAATCTCCCAGGGGGGTTGCATAACAATCGATTCTTGTGTCAGTAGGTCAATAGTACAGGTGACTTAAAGACACTTCATTGGCCTGATACTCTGATTCTATGATCCTGAGGGTCTTGGTCCTTCCTTCTCCACCATTATCATAATCTCTTTTCATAAGTTGTCTTCTTCCAACTTAATGTCTGATCCTTATCTTTATTCTTATTTCAGTTATTTCTATTTACTCATAAAATATTCCTTCTGTTGTGATTAATTTCATGTGTCAGTTTGGGGGAACAGATACCAGATAACTGGTTAAAAGTGATATAGAGCTGTCTGTGAGGGTATTTCCAGATAAGCTCACCATCCAGGTAGTTGTGCTATCACTAGTGCAAGTGGGCACCATCCAGATCCTTGGGGCCTTAATGGAAAAAACTATGGAAGAAGAATAAATTGTTTCTGCTGGAGCTAGAACACCCACTTTCCCTAAATTTGGATATTAGTGTTTCTGGTTCCCAGGCATTTGAGACTTGGACCAAACTATAGCACTGGCTTCTATAGTTTTCCAACTTACAATTTGTGGGAATTCTCAGCCTGTATAGTAGCATAAACCAATTATTCCTGATCTCTCTCTCCCTGTCTCTTCTTTCTTTCTTCATATGATAGATGAGAGAGAGACAGAGAGAGAGAGAGAGGTACTTACATAGATAACAAAGTAAGAGTACCCCTGGCTTCAATCCACAATGCCAGAAAAAAATCACAACACCTTTTCTGTAATAGTCAATGGTCAAAGTATTTATTTTTATTCCTCTTGCTCTGTAGGGATATTGTTGTTATTTCTTTCTACTTTCTTGCTTTACCAATTATTTCCCTTTTTTGACTACCTTTTTTTTTTCTCTCCTTCTATTATTAACTCATAGCAGTTTCCTAAGGAACTGGGGTGGTCTACGTATAGGTTTTATTATCATTTTTGATGGTAAGACTAAGATAATTCTAAAACTTTTAACTCCCAAAATGTCAGTAATACAACTAACACTATCAGTATCTCAAAAACTAAAAGAAAGGATATCAAATGCTTTCACCATGAAGAAATGACAGATAGTTGAGGAGATATGTTTAACATGATTTAAATGTTATACAATATGTGGATGAATACTCATATACCAATCATTATGTTTAATTTTTGTTTTTATGTATCAATTAAAAAGCAAAATAAAAAATGAGTCTGGGAATGCCATAAATCAGTACATAGTGTAGCTTAAGATTCTATTAGTTCTTTGAAAGTTATCTCTATTTCAAACTTCACCTTAAATTGTAGACACAAACACAGCTATTGAAAAAATTTGTAGAAAATGAAAATTCATTCCCTAAGTATATACAAAGTTCATTCTTCAAAGAATTCTCCCATTTCCTATCAAATAGCCACTTAGCTTTCTTATCATTATTCTAGTTGTACTCTACATTGCTCAGTTTCTCTAAATTTTACCAGGTACTGGCTAAAAGTGAAATATCTCCCATTCAGAAGTTTATTCCCCATTCAAAATCCCTAAAAGTGCAGTTGGCGTATATGGTTGCCAGGTGGACATGAATGACCAACCTTGAGTTCTTAAGAAATGTTCATCTTTATAAAAAGGTCTAGGACAGAGTTGTACAATAAAAACTACTGAGATGAAAATGTTTTCTAGGACTTCCTCCAAGATGGCCGCCCAGATAACACCATGACAGGGAGGCTCCCTGAATATACCATCAAAATGCTGGAATATAAACTAATACAATAACAGAGAGAAGAAAAAAAGAGGGAGATGGGTCCTCAGGACCCAAGAAGAATCTAAAACGAGAACTGTAGCCCACGGAAAGAGTAAAAAAATGAAATAAACAAAGGCAGAGACCAGCAGCACCTCTGTCCGGAGCAGAATCCAACCAGCACCGCAACCCGAGCTGAGAAGGTACAATCTGATCCGGGTGCTCTTGATACGTGGTGGAGTTGCCGGTAGAATTCCTGCGGTGTGGCGGGACGGCAGAGGCAACAGTCGACTGTGGAGCGAGGTGGTCGCAAGCAGGCAAGTGAGTGAACCCGGCGGCCCCCAGCCCCCCGCCCCCGAGGGAGAGCAAGAGACATCCACCGGAACTGCACCTAATTAGGCACGGTTCCTGGAAGGCCGTGGCGGAAACGGTGCGGGCGCCCTGGGGGTGATAGAGGAGGTTTGGCAGACGGCCCTGTACGGTTTACCAGACAGCGGCCCCATCCTCTCAAGCACCGCAGCAGACATCCGCGGAGCAGAAACAGGCTTGGGAGAGGCAGTGGACCAACACGGCCTCACTGGCGAGCCCAGGAAAATGCCAAAATGGAAAGGCAGAGGGCGCTCTCCAGACTCTGATACAAGCAGAACCGATTCCCGGGATGCTAACGCTGAAATGATTGGGAGTCCAAAAATTAAACTCTCAGGGGAGTTGACAACAGAAGTGGGGAGACAACTCCACGAAGCTATGAAAGAAATTAAAGCAGCACTGTTAACCCAACTGAGAATTGAAATGAAACTCATAATCGGGGAATCGCTAAGCACCTCTAAAGGAAACATAGCAGGAAAGGTGGAGGATGAAAAATCAAAGGAAATTGCGAATGAAACAAATAAAGACTTAGAGCGCATTAATCAGTTTCAGAGAGACTACCAGGACATCAAAGACTCCAATAAAAGTTGGCAGAACCACTTGAAGGAAACTAAGGATAGACTTTTGTGTCTGGAAGAAAGAATGAAAACTTGGGAAAAAGAAAGGAGAGACTTTCTCAAGATAATTAGAAATCTGGAAGTGGCAGTGCAATGGCTGCAAGACAACCCAAGGAAACATAACTTACGAATAAAAGGTGTGAGTGAAAAAGCAGGGGTCAATACAAACCAAATTAAAAGACTATTTACAGAAATAATTTCAGAAAACTTC
>RJWM01022332.1:10519-33856 GCA_004363535.1 Dasyprocta punctata | reverse complement strand
TTTGAGCACTTGAGCAGACTAAGTGAGATAACTTGAGAAAGACTTTGTTCTGCCTACAAAAAGCCCTATAGCCGACCACTTTGGTGATATATTCAAATGAGTCCAATCCTTTTCAATTCTAAAACAAAGCACTGGCATTCATGTCATTTGCATACAGGTATTTCTATTGATCATACAAAAATATATTTATATTTCAGTACTAAACCACGATAGCTTCATTTAAAATAATTTACTTTCAAATTTTTAAGAAAGGAAATAGTGACAATTGACAAAAAGTATGTTAATTATCTACTCACTGAGATTACCATCATCCAGTCTTAGCCTCTTAAATTTAAATTTAAAAAGAAAATCCTCTGAAAGTTACTTGTATAGCAGAAAATCCCCCCACTGCCGGCTAGTATACTTCATTTTCTCAGCTGCCCAGGTAATAGTTCTTGTTCTACTTCTGGTTGCTTCTATCTCTTAGAAATGGCTGGTCACTGTGATGTGTAACTGGTACTATGATGCACATTGTATAAACCAATCCCCAATTGACAAGCCATTTTGCCACTGTACTTCCTGTTTGCTATCCCATATAAGCCCTAGACCACCAGAAATCACAACCTGATATTCTGGGAATGATCCCAATCAGTGCCTATCAAAGTAAATAAATCTGTCTTCAAGCCTTGGGTGTTGTTTTGCTGTTTCTGCTTTCCGTTGCATTTGGTACATCAGCCAGGAAAGCCAACTGTGCTGACCTCTTGGTCACGGGTCATAGTCCTCATGGATGGAGCAAGGACCTCTTTAGGTCCTGACAGGAACAGACTCCTTAAGTGCCCTTGGAGGTCTAGAGGAGGATACCTGGCTCCCTGCTTGAATAGCTCACATCAGACCCTAAAGCAAGGAGGATGCAATCTGTCTGTCTGTCTGCCTGCCTACCTGCCTGCCTGATTCCAGTAAGAACTTTGGGCACACCCCAGTTAGTTTTGAGTCCTACTCAGTTCGAGCAGAAGAAGAGCTTGATTGACTCTTGCTAGTTAAGACCACCCTCAAGGGAAAAGGGGCTGGAATGCTTAACTGCTGAGTCCCTACTGGATGAATGTGTGAGTAAGTGGAACATACAGCATAAGCAATAGGCTGCTCTGTCTGTGCACCAAGATTGGGAAGCACTGGTCATAGTGGTGGATTGGGCCCTCACCTGCATTTCTGTGGTGATCACCATATGGCATAAAAGAGGGCTCACACCCTCCTTAACTAAGTCATGCCTAAATCCTTGTGAGAGGTGTGGCCGAGAGGGCAGCTGAATGATCTCTCTCTGAGGGGCACCCACCCTTTGTCTGCTGTGCCATTATTCCAGGGCACATGACATACATCACAGGGAGATAGAATGGGTGCAAGCCAGAGTAAATCCACAGTCCTTGATGTTAAAATTGTCCATTTAGTACAACTAGGGAATGAAAATAAAACTTCAAAAGCTCTGTGTCTTTTATAAAATTGAATGGCCAAATCTTTGCCCCAACTGGCCATCTGAAGGGACATGTGATGTTAAAATTGGATGCTGAGTTTGGAGCAAAGTGACAAAGCCTGATGAATGAGGCCATCCTGACCACTTCCCTTGCATTGACTCCTGTGTCACCCTGTGTCAGAGCCTCCTACCACATCTCTGCACTTGTGTCCTGCATCTCAAAAAAAATAGGAAAAAGATGTCCATTCTTCATGAGAATTCCACCTTAGCAGCCTGATTGGCCACCACAGTTGCTGCCAAAACACATAGCTTTACTTCCTGCCCCCGACTCATCTACTTCTAGTCAACCTAACTGGTTCCAGTTAGCCATTGCCTGCATTCAACAATGCCGCCACCCCCTGGAGAAGCACCTACGCTAGTCAAATGGTGTTATCTAATACCCATTCAATATGACTGTCAACAATTTTTTCTGAGTTCCGCATTTTGACTGAGGAAAACTTGGACTATCGGTTGTGACGCATGAGTTGTGCCTTGTCAAGCCTGAGTAGGTAGGACAGACTGAGCTCCAACAAATTGGGCCTTTAAGAGCCCGTGGTTATTGCAAAAGTCAGGGGCAAACCTGTGACTTTCCTGGTAGACAATGAAACAGAACACTCTGTTTTCAAAGTTCCCGCTGTCAAAAAGTTTCCACCAGAACAGCTTCTACACTTGTCTCTCGCTCCTTCTGCCAGGCACAAAATTACAACCTGGGAGGACATCTCATTGACAGCACAAGAGTCAGCCTTCCTCTCATTTAACCCTGCACTTTCAACTTTGTTCCCTGAGAAAAAGATGAGGCCTTCATCAGCCTGAAACAGATAATCACATTCCTGAAGTTCTTGAAACACACTTCCCAGAGGTACAGGCTAAAGACTCGCCTCTGGGCCTGGCCATCAACCATGGTACCTCATCACAACCCCCACTGCAGTCAGATGTCACAGGAAACACTAACAGGCATCCAGCCACACATCAGCCTGACAAACCGTTAATCATCTTGGGCAAGATCTCCATGTTGTCAGCAACACAGCTGTCACCTTACACTCTGCAGTTACCAACCCACATACATTTTTTGAACTGTTACTCAATTGCCAAAAGGGTTTGGAAACTCTCCTATTATTTTCAGGGAAACTCTGACAACAGATTTGGCTGCTCTGAGACCGCCAGTTTCTCTGTCCCTTCCAGCTACACAATTCTGTCATAGTCCCCTGGGCCCTGAGACTGGGACATCAACCACCTACCTATGATTGTGAAACTCCATTCTGGGTTAATCTGCAGTTGCATCAAGTAGTATCCCATGCCATGAGAGACTTGACTAAAAGTTCAACCACACATCCAGAGGTTTTGAAACCACAAAATGTTTATAGATGTCAAACTGCTAAAATACCTCCCTCCTGCTTCTAAAGCCAGTTTGAAATCTCCAAGCTATCAGTATCACCCACAGCCTGTTGGTACACCTGTATGGACCTAAAGAATGCCTTCTGTCTTCAACTGGCTCCTGCCAGTCAGTCCCTTTTCGTGATGACCCAGTTCTGGACTCAAATGTTAAGTGATCTGGACTCAGTCTCCCAGAGGTTCAAAAATTTGTTTATCCCCTTTGGAGAAGATCACTGCACTTGTGATTGATGATACCCAAGCTGTCTGCTGAAAAGGTACAAAGGCTCTGTTGCAATATCTGGCAGAAACTGCTTACAACAACAAAACACAAATTTCTTGGAGCTGCTGGCTTCTATAAAATCTGGATCCTTGAGTTCACAAAAACAATGCAACCCCTGGTAGCACCCAGTGGCCTACCTGTGCAACTACTTGAATCCAGTTACTAAGGGTTGCCTCCTCCCTATCACCTCTGAGTTTTAACAGACACCATCCTTCTGATCAAGAAAGCTAACAAGCTCACCTTAGACAGAGACATAACTGTCCAGGGGCAACATGCTGTACAGGGATGAACTGTCCTAAAAATGGTCCCTGTAACAGATGCTGAGCACACCCTGTTTAAGGATGGAAAAATCTCTGTTCAGAATGAAGTCTGATAGGCTAGATATGCTGTGGTCATCTTGGACAAAACTATTTTGGCCAAACTCTCTTGCATGGATGATCTGCACAGCAAGTTGCTTCCTGCTACTATTCAGAAACCTGCCATCAACAACCCAAAATAATCAAGTCCAGATGCCTAAGCCCTCTCCAGGGGTCCAATTGACTGAAGCATCAACCACAGACACCAGACCTGCTCCCAACATGTGTTCTGCATCTCAAACTGCCCACATCCCTGCAGCTGGCTCAGGCTTCAGTGTCTATGTCACTGGCCCCAACCTCCCATTCCCTACCTGTTCTGAGAAGATAGCAAAAGTTTGTAGGGTTATGCTGTAAAAAATAATCCCCAGATATGGCCTATACTTGATCATTGGCAGTGACAATAGGCCTGCATTTACAGCAGAGGTAACTCAAAAACTAGATTAAATAAAAACTACATAAAGCATGTAACCAGTTAAAAGACCAGCTATATCTGTAGTCATTACTGTATGCATATATAACCCAGGTACGTATTTACTACCTCTACAAGTTTCAGAAACCCAGCCTTAATTTGCTGGAAAAATTACCTGGACAGCTCCTCTGAGGCTCACTCTAAAGAGACAATGTTTTCAGAGCCCTGCTGGGGTCACTCCAGATGCTGACCAGTCCACACACGGCTGAAACCTGAGGACATAGCTCACAGAATCACTCCATACTTATTCCCCTTGATTTTTGTGTCTTTTCAAGCTTCTTGCCTCAGTCCTTGATTCCTGACACCCTGGCAGCTGTGGTTGTTTTATTGTTGTTGTTGTTGTTATTATTATTATTATCCCTTTGTTTTGGCCTTAAACTTTAGGGATGGTTGCCCTAAGAGAAAAGAGCAATCAATCAAACACTTGACCAGGATTTGATGAGTGTCCAAGGCACACTGGACACTCCAAATCAGATTAAATTCCCTCTCTACCTTGCCAGAATAATGTTATGGAACAGACAGGCCTAACTTATCTCTCTTGCTAGAAAAATTTCAGGCAAAAACTCTGTAATAAGACAACCTCTAGGAGATTGGCTAGAGCCCATCCTAGGATCGCTGACAACCCTAATGTTACTGCTTCAAGTAGGGCCTTGTCTCAGAAGATCACATGTAATATTCCCAGAAAAGTTTTACTAGGGAAACTAAAAGAGGGGGGAAATGTAGCACAAAATGCTTCCCCCTGCTCCAAGGCAGTATACTTCAGTTTCTTAGTTGCCAGACGATAGTTCCTTTTCCAGCTCCAGTTGCTTCTGTCTCTTAGAAGCAGCTGGTCAGTGTGATGCATAGCTGATCACTAGGATGCACATTGTATAAACCAATCCCCAACTGACAAGCCATTCTGCCTCTGTACTTTCTGCTTGCTTATTCCATATTAGCCCTAGACCTCCAGAGATCAAGGCTTGATATTCTGGGAATGATCCTGATCAATGCCTGTCAATGCAAGTAGATCTGCCTCCAAATCCCTGGTATCATTTTGGTATTTCTGCTTGCTGTTGCACTTGAACTCTGAAAGAACTTGAAATATGTATCAGTCTATTACACTTAGAACTGTCTTCATAAGGCATAATATATATCATTGTGCCATTTCCTTTTATTAAGAAGATAGCTATAAAATAACTGTATAAATGATACCTCAAATCTTTTCTGAAAGTACTATTGAATTTACTTTTCAATATGCTGTCTAATCTATAAAGATTCATCAAATAAATCCTCATATAGTTTGTGTTATAAAGTATTGTATTGCTTTTACTTGGTCGACTTTCATAAATAAATAACAAGAGTGACCTAGTATATCATATTCCCTCATATGCCTCAATTTCCAGGAGGATCAAAGCTTTGATTTATATTTAGAACAGTAGTTAGTCTCAGCTTGTGTTTTAATTTATTACCTGGCTCTTCCTCTTTCTCTTGTTTTAGTTATATATAATGCATTTGTGATTTGGGGCCAAACTACTTTCAATTGTTCTGGGAATAAATATAAATAAATAAAGCAACAAATAAGTCTAATGCTCCCTAAAATGGCCATGACTTTAAGATTAATGGTAGCACTGGAGGAGAGTGTGTCAACAGAAGGCAAAACTTCATTCCTCGGTATTTTCTTAACTATTTATGAAATATATTGAGTTATTTATAATTTTAAAGATATTTAGATTCAATAATAACATATTGACTATCCACCCTGTATTAATTGTAATATTGTGTAAGACAGCATGTGAAAAATACAAAATGAAAGGTCAGAAAAAGTGATTTCTGTTTTGAACCTTACCAGCCTTTTGGCTTTGGAGAAGCAATTAAAATTCTCTGGGCTTCACATTAATGAGCTGTTGAACATGGGGCCCTAAAATCGTCTTCACTTCAAAAAGTTTATGGCTGACTTGAGACACATTATTTTTCATTTGTTTGTAAGTTCATCAATGTGTTTAGAAACATGTAGCAATCATCATTACGTGAAACACATTTTATGACTTTAAATTTTATTTCTTTTCAATAGTACAAGATTTTGTCACAAAAGAAAAATCTTACCAGTTTTGACTCAGGTGTTCATGGAGTAATGAATCCATTTGTGTTTGTGAACCTGGCTGAATTTCACTGATGCTTGCAGCAAGGGGTATAAGACAAAGAAGAAATCAGAACATGGGCAAAGGGAGCAGAAGCTGCTTGGCCAGTTTGCAGGACCAGAACACAGTGACCTAAACCCTGAGCACACTGAGCTGCTTCCCATTGAGGAGCCTCATTTTAAGCTTAGACTGTGACCTCAAAGAGCAATGTGAAATGACAGAGAGTTCTCCTAGCAAACCTGATGCCTCTTTTCGAGTAAAAATTACCAGCTGCTTTCACAGTTTCTAAAGCAAATCTTTATTTTGACTAGCTGATAACTCAAAACTGTAAATTTGTGGTGTAATAATGACAAAGTTGCAGCAGTCAGGTGAATATTCCAGATACACACTATGGATCCTTAACAAATAAGCTTCTACTAGTTATGACAAGGGAGGGAATCATAAACCCTGGAGAGAGAAAGGGATGCACAGAATGACAGTTCGATGTCCATCATTTCCATTACAGCAGAAGTATCCCACTACCAGAAGCATCTGATTTATTTTTAGAAGTTCCTGTACATTAAAAGTATCAATGTCTCCGGATTTACTCATCACATTCTTTTTCATTTCAGTATTAAAAAGTACAGTTTTAGTTTTTTATTTAAAATTATTTTAACTTGTCTATAATATAAAAATTATCATTACTCATGGAATACCATGTGATGTTTTGATACATGGAGGAAAACTAGGAGAAATATACAACACTAAGCTAATAACAAATGCATCATAAGCTACTAATGTCAAAATGGCCTGGTAATCACTGACTGTGTATGATCAATCCATTTTCCTCACTGGGATGCTTTTGTCCTGTTAAATGTTGACTCGTTTATTAAAGAACAATGGTTTAAAGCTGCTGTAGCCTGCAGATGTGCTGTTCATTCAGTATTTCCTTGGTTTCATTAGAGGCCCCAGTGTCTCATCCAGTCATGATCAAAGTTGAGGATATAAGATGAATTTAGACAGAAGTGGGGAGACAAGTCTGTAATCCCAGCAATCTGGAGGCTGAGACATGAGGAGTCCACGTTCAATCCCCACCTGAGAAATTTAGCACCTTAGACAAAACTCTGCTAAAAAACAAACAAATAATGATCTTTAAAAATTGGGTGGAGAGGGCCAAAGATACAGCTGTGTGGTACAGCACCTGAAAGTGTGAGGCCCTGAGTTCGATTCCCAGTATAAAAAGAAAAAGAAAAAAAATGAGTGGAACTGTAACTCAATGAGAAGTCCCTGGGCTTAGTCTTCTGTACTCCAAAAAGAAAACAAAATGAAATAAATACAGGATGCACTTGTATAGAAATCAAAAAACCTTCCTTTCTCACGTAAGAAGGTGAATTTTTTACTTACAGATTATCTTCATTTACTGATAGCTTCAGCAAGCATATATTTTTATCTTTTATCAATAGATAAAAGTTTATATATATGGAGTAGAAGGTGACATTTTCATCATCATACATACCTTAGAAGATAAGTAGATTGTCCATTACCTCACTAGCTCTTGATTTTTGTGGTGTGGGCAATAAATGTATACATTGTGTATTTTTGAGAGATACAAAGCATAGTTGATTCTCAACAACCAGAAGAGGGAAACAACGTAATTGCTCATTCGTGAATGAATGATGAAAGGAAATAGCCAAAAGGGAAGACAAACCAGTCTTTAAAATGAGGGAAAGTTGGTCATTTCCAACAATGTAAACAAAACTGGAAGACCTTATGCTAAGTGAAATAAACCAAACATAGAGGGACAATTATTATGTAATATCCTTGTGTGCGGGAGCTAAAAATATTGATCTCAGAGAACAAGAGAGTATAAAGGCATGAGTCAAAGGACACAGAAAAGAGGAAGAAGTGAGGACATGGAGGACATTGCCAAGTCCCTGAACTAGACCCCCACCTAGCTAGGAAAGAGAAACCCCCCAAGCAGATCTGTTATTCACACCTCCAGGAGCACCATTGTCAACAGGAAGCCTGCAGCTTCTTCACACACCTCAACCTGCAGAGAGCTGATTCTGCAAAAAACTGCAAGAGCCATACTGTGCCGGCCAGCACCCACTATACCCAACACTGCCCTGTCTATCACCTAGCCCAAGAGCCCCTACTAAAACCCCAAGTTTTGTACCCTTCCTTGGCAATGCCCCCTCCCATACCTAAACTCCCCTACATGTCATACTCTTACCCCTTCCTTGGGGCCAATCATTTTTCCACCCTTGGCCTGACTGCACTCAGTCTGCAATAAAGGTCTTCACAGTTGCTTCAACTTTGTGTTCCTCGATGGTCTCAGTTGTGACTCAACATGGATTAAAAACCAAATTCTTAGACTAGAGCATAAATTTTAAAGATCTAAGTGCTACAATGAGTATCTTTTCTTTTTATATTTTTATTTATATCAATTCACTTTTGCTGTACAAAATAATCACACTCCTAGTGGCAAGTTGGTGCATGTGCACAAGACAGCATCGTTCTTCTTATTGTCCCCTTGTCCTCTCTATTTCTTTATACCATTTCCTTCTGCAAAACATCTACTCCCCTGTCTATCTTCCTATTATCTATCTTTTCTTTTTCTCTTTATTTATGTTTCGGGTCTCTCATATAAGAGAGACCAGAGACATTTAAATTCACATGTCTGATCTATTAGACCTAACACCATGGTCTCAAGGTGCATCCACTTTCCTAAAAATGACTCAAGTTTATCCTTCTTTATGACAGAATAGCAGAAAAAATGACTATCATCAAAAAAAACCAAATAATAACAACTGCTAGTGAGGGTGTGGAGAGAAAAGGAACCCTTCTATGTTGTTGGTGGGAATACAAGCTAGTATAGACACTATGAAATCAATATGAAGTTTCCTTAAAAATCTAACACTAAAAATTCTGTTCGACAGTTATTACCCATCTAGGTATCTTCCTGAGAATTAAAGACATCATATTACAGCATACATATACTACCTTATACAAGCTAAATGTCATACTGCCTAAATCTTATAAGCAGCCTATATAACCATCAACAGGGGTATAGCTAAAAAATGTGGCATTACATACAATGAACATTTCTTGAGTGTTTATATATTTTGGGGGACTATAAGATGAAAGAAAAAAGAAAAAAGAAACCACATTCACAAAAAGCTTGTGATCAGTCAAGAACAAGTGGCATATTCATAAATTTCCATTTGTTATTAATTTAAATATCAATTAGTTCATTCACAAATACTGTTGACCCTCTCTGCAGAAGTCACCAAACCCAGATATTGAAGATATAAGTAATAAAAGAAAATCAAAGTAATCACCATCTTTGTCTCTCTGGAGCATATATTTTAGTGGGAAATACAGAGTTAAAGAATTATGTTGGACATGGTGGCACACATCTGTTATCCCAGCACTCAGGAGGCTGAGGCAAGAGGATCACTGAGAGTTTGGGGCAAGCTTAGGCTCCATAGTGGGTTCAAGGTTAGTCTGAACTGTAGAGGGAGACCTTGTCTCAAAAAGACAATGATAAATAAATAAATAAATAAAAATTTTAAAAGGATTAATTACACACTGATTTAAACAGCAAGTTCAGTAAAAGAAGGAGAAATGTAAGATGAGGCATAAATGTACAACAGTGTTGACACACAAACTTGGAGAAAACGTTCTTTAGGAAACAAGATTTTAATTAAGAACTGATGGACAAATAAAAATTCAGAGATGATAGGGCTTTGAAACACAGAGATGTGTGTAGGTCGAGTGTCTCTGATTCAAAATCCTTTGGAGCAGAAGTGTTCGGGACTGGGAAATTTTAGATTGTGGAATATTTGTATACACACAGTGAGATATCTTAAGTGTTGGAACAAGGCCTAAACAGAAACTCCATTAATACTTACACCTTATACAAATAACCTGAAGATAATTTGATAGCACCTATTTTTAAATAGTTTTTAGTATGTGGTTTCCTAGTATGGGATTTTCTGTGGGCAGCTTCATGTCTGTGCTCAAAACATTTCAGAACCTGGGGAATTTTGGGTGTGGTACCCTCAGATTAAGGACATTTACTTTGCATGCGCAAGGTCTGAGAGAAGGAGCATAACCTACCCCAAGGACGGGAAGAATACCAGTCTATCAGATACAGAAAAAGCAAAGGAACCGACAAGGCCGATGGTTTGACTGTTAACGCGGACGACAGCGTGAGCATTGCTCATGTGTCAATTAGGGTTCACTGGAGGGACAATTCGTGAAGCACACGCGGGTGGACGTAGGAGTAACTCACTAGGCGGCTTGCAGGATCAGAAGCAGAAGAACCCAGGTGGCCGCCTGCCAGAGCAGAGGGAAAGAACGCAGAGCGGTCCTCTGTGCGGGAGTGGGCCAATGTCTTTTGGACAGGCAAATCCTGGAGCTCACTGCAGAGTCGGGTGCGGTCGGTTCAGAGGCCTGAAGACTCTCCCGGAAGCTGCAAGGAACTGCAGACCAACGCTGGACAGCAACGGCCAAGTCTAGAGCTCCTCCAAAGAAACATAGAGAGACTTCCTCCTTCTTTCCCTTTTCATTGTGTCCATGCTGCAAGCCAATTGCTTAGTGCTGCATCCATCTGGGGTGGGTCTTCCCTCCTTGAGAGCTGCCAGTCAATCATCCACAGACACACCCACATCTTTGGTAATCTGCTAGGTGGTAGTCGCTAGAGAAGCTGAGTGGACGTGTCAAAATTAATGATCACAACATGCCAGGATGTGGTTGTGGCACTATTAAGGTATTGCACAAGCAAAGTCCCAGATATACAAATTTGAGATCACCCCACGTTTTCTCGTGTTTGTCACCCCTCCCCACAACATGCACATATGCAATCCAAGGGGACTGGATTTGTAAACAGGAGGACAATTCCCAGGATGTCAGGAAGTCATTAGTTTTATCACCTGTTGTGACTTGCTGACCGAAGGTTTAGTCATCGGTGTAGAAGTTCTGCTTAGTTTAAAATGCCAATTGTTCTTGAAGAACTACTTACTCTGCTAAACAGTGCTGCACTCAAATAGACATGGTTTCCATCCAGAAAGGGTCAAACATTGTAGTAGATCGATGAATAACTGTGTTTGTTTCTGTTGCGGACAAGCCTCCTTGGTACTCCTCTAAGGTTAGTTACAGATATTTTGCACTATGTTCTTATCCAAGAATCTCACTACACACTTATCCAAGAATCTGGGCAACAACACTGACCACTTCAGCTTTCTGTCATTCAGAAAGTGAGAATTGACCCTATAAGGGTACAAAATATGCTCAGTTGCTTGACACAGCACATAACAACTCTTTTTTCCGGAGCATATTAGAAATCTTATCACTTCTTTATATTTTTTTTTGGAGAAGTGTTCCCAGGAAAGTTACCTATTGACACATAATTTCCAATTCCAAATTTTTTTAAAATCCCTTCCATTTCATGGCAGACCTCTTTGTCACAGTAGGAGTTATGTAAAAGAAATTACCTTGTTTATTTTTATAGCACTATTTTATATCACTAATATAAAAATTTATTTTTATATCACTATATTTTATTTTGTACAACCTAATTTATATTTTATAAAACTAACTGTTATGTAACAGTGCAAGAGTCCATAAATATTTGTTGAGTGGAAAAATGAAAGAATGGATGAATGATAAAATTATTTTAGTAGGCTTCGTAACAATGATGTTATCCTAAGCTTCATTATATAAATGTGACTCTCTTGATCTCTTCCTTTGAAATGTTTGCAGTCTGATGGAAAATACATAGACATAAGCAAGCACTTTGAATCCAATCCCATGCATTGTGGATACATTGGCATTGGTCCCTGGGTACTTTTTACCTAGCATAACAGGTTGAATATGGAAGAGATGTTGGAAAAAGGAAAATTTTGCTAAGATGAATCTTCAAAAATCAATGGAAGTTAGAAGGATGCAGTTAAAAAATAATGATTAAGTAGAGGGAAAAGCAGAATCGAAGGCAGGTAAATGGCGCACAATAATGGAAAGCACATAATTTACATATGTGAGAGTGTAGAGAAGGAGGACAAACTCTCAGAACACAAGGAGCTAAGTTTTATCTAATTCTAGTGGTTTCACTAAGGTTAGTTCTTATTACAGGTAGTGTAAGAAGTTTACAAAAGGTTACAATAGCAGTAAGAGTATTTTTTTAATCATCCATAATCCCAACCTACAACAAATATATATAACCATTCTTAAATGCATTACGATTTTTCTGTTCAGATTACACAGAGGCCTCTGGGTGTATGGGTGTATGGATAAACAAACTCACACAGACATTCACCCCTTTGAAGTATATAGTAGCGCAACCTTCCTAACTGACCACATTAAAACTCATTTAATTTCAATTAATATCTTTCAAAGCAAGGTTATATTGCAATGGCTTTCTCTCCTATGGAAATAGCATCATTTGTTTAATAATGAGCTCATGTCAAATTAACAATATATGTGTTTTAAAAGGTAAAATTTTGGAGACAGACTTTTTCCCTTCAAAGTTGGTGGGATGTCAACAATAAAATGTTTTCACTTTCTGATCTCAAAGTCTTCTTTGACATCTTTGATGTGAGCCAGCAGAGAAGAGAAGGTCAGAGGGCCGCAGCCCAAGTGCCCCAGGGTAACCTGAGGTGGGCTTGTTCGCCCGTAGTGTAAGGCGGTGGCAACGTTTATTTAAGAGATTTCAACAATTCTCTGGAATCAGAAATTATTAAAAATAAACAAGAGGGAGCAGGGAAGAGGGAAGGGGAGGTTCTGGAAATGGGAAGAGGATCTGCGTAAGGTGGGGGTGGTGAGGGCATCCAGGGGCTCAGAATAGTCGAGATGTGATGTGTGTGTGTGCACAGATCCCACAAGGAGAACGTGACTCATGAATCACACACACACACACACACACACACATGTACATTGATTAAAAGTGGACTCTGACACTGAAACTGCTAGATTTCTCTGGTATTTTTTAAACCTTCTTGCAGAGTTAATTGTTAAATGCTGTATTTTTGCTTGTGTAAAATTGCACAAAGTACGCCAAAAAGAAAGCTATGTGTGTCAGAGTGCTGAAAGTAATACTGATTTTCTGTGCTGCATTGGTTCTGTCTCTGTTTTTGGAGCTTTTGGCTGAATGTATTAGAAGTTGTACTGTAAGAAAAGAGGTTGGGTTCTGAAACCCGAATTATCCTAGATGATTTCCTGCTGCTGTCCTTATACAGTATAAAACAGGGAGCAGAAGATATAATTCCATATTTTATTTCACTGAAGCCTCAAATAAGCATGGGGCAGACTAAAGATACGGGAAATATTTCTCTAGCTTTTTAAAAATGGAAAAATACTCATTCTATAAATGCAATGTCTGACTACCCAACCTTTCATTTAATACTGTGACCAGTTAAGCCAACCTTTCTCAGAAGAAGAGCAATATGGTAGCCACTGATAGCCTTCTCTAATACTTTATCAGCTAACTTTCCCCACATTAGGAATCACTCCAAAAATTTACCATTTATCATTTCACTATTTTGTGTGTCAACTGGAAGTTCTTCTATTGGTCCAAGCTCAGCTGGTATTAACTGCACTTCCTTAGAAATTGATAGCCTTTCATCTGGAAATAAAGAAAAAAGGTTTATTGACATTATCAGAGCTTTATCCTGTTTCTAAGGCTTGATCTGTCCGATGTCCCATCTCTGTTATCCTCCACCAGCTAACAAGGTACTAACCCAGGCTCGAGATTCACACACAGCTCCGCAGAGTTTCAAGAGAACAACCTTTTGGCAGGCTTAGCCAAATTTCTAAGGACAGGACTACAGACTTTGTCAGGAGGGCAGAAGATGAAAGTAGTGTTGCCACACACAAGTGTGTGTTTTGCTATTGACCCAAAGCAAGAATTCATATTTATATTTTACCTATGTTTTTGTTAATTCTTAAAATAGCAGAATGACCCATATTTCACATATGGCAGGCAACTTTTTGAAATAGGATAAAAATAACAAAGTGCAAAGATAAGATACTTCATTTTGGAAGAAAATAAGAATGATTTAGCTAATTTTTCATAAAGAGCAACATATAGTGTGTGTCTCTGTTACATAATGCCTGAAGGCAGTCACACATAGAACCAATGCATTGTTTTTACTGCTAAGGTAGAGTCTGTTATAGAGACATTAGAAGGAAAAAATCTAAACTCCGTATGATCAAATATAGAGTTTTATACCTTAAAGCTGATTGGTTCAACCTAGAGGAAGTGCCTTTGTAAATGTGTCAGAAAAGATTCCTTCAGTAGCTTCCCTTATCTGTCTTTTTAAAATTTGCCCTTTAGCTATAGCTAAATCTAACTACTTTCTTCTCCCCAATTTCTGTCTGTCCATTTGTTCCTTTATTTTGGTGCAGTCTTTTATTCATTTCCTTGATTTATTGCATGTATCTTATTTTGTCAAGTCAATGCCTAATTATTTTTACAAATAAAAAGTGAAATATTCTCCAAGACAAAAAGTATATGTCTGGTAATGAAAAGCAAATGACTTGAACCTCCAAATCTCTTGAAAATATCCACATTTATAAGTTCCCAAAATATCAAAGCTAACTTTCTATTTTCCTATTGTGAAGGGAGCTCCCCTTAGGTTGAGAATAAGAGTTCATTAACATAATTCACTTTCTCTTAAATGCATGCAAGTCATATAGTAAATTCTCTCATTTTTCATAAGAGCTAAAAATGAATATTAGAAAATCAGGGTGAACTATAATTTACAACATTGTTTCTACAAGATTAATATATTAACATTTCCAATCATGGTATCTACAGCAGAGTATTTAATCTACAACTAGCTTTTAATTTGGGGTTTTTCATAGCAAATGCATTTTTCACTCTAAATATTATCTTTTTGTTATTATATTCTAGAGCATTCAAAGGTTAAATAATCACTTGCAAAGGACATTGGACAAATGAGATGGTGAAAATCTTTCCTTGACATTTCCATCTAACAACCAAAATTCAGTTTCAGCAATCATGATCCATTTATGGCCATATTCAGGAGATTGATACTTAGTGGATTGTCAACTGACATTTGCAAAGGGACCAAAAGTGTCCTTTCCCTCTTTTAGGTACAATTGGAAAAGATAAAATTTAATGAAGAAAAAACACAAGAAAACAAAAATAATTTACTTTAAAAAAAGGTTTCCATGGGATAATCTAAATTATAGTTGATCATACTGTTGAAATTTATATTGCTGCAACGTGTCAATTGTATCACTTTTATAGAACCTCCGAAAATTTTTCAAACAAAAACTATGATAGTATAGTATTTGTTGTTGGTATGCAATTCTGCTAAATTGAAAAAGGCAGAAGATACACAATAAAATAAAAATTATACTTTTAAACCTGACATCAAATAATTATCCATTCGCTTAGGTTTAAGAGGAATCCTTATTATATATAAGAATGTTCTGAATCATGTGAAAAATATCTACTATTGATGATGAATGGTCCCAGTATGACACAAATGCTATGGGGTGAGATTCTCTGTATTTGTCACTGTCCATTTGTTTTCATCTTTTCCAGAATCATGTGTCCGTTTCAAAGTCTGGTCATCTGCTTCACACATCTGACCAGTTAGGAGACTAAATGAGAAATAATGGGCTGGGGAAAACTCCACCATTAAGACAGAAGACCTAGGAATGGAGAAACATAGAAGGATTGTGTGTTGATAAATTTATATGCATAGTTATTTCTGATCTCCTTTATATGGCATAATATTTTCACAATTATGCTTGCTAGTTGTCCAATCTTCCTAAACAGTATTAAAGTTCCATTTAATGGATGTACTTTTGGGCATCTTTGGTTCAAAGACAATTTTTAACATTGAAGGAAATGTTACTGTGTGCATTTTTATTTAAATCATAATATTTTCTAAAACACTGCAAAACAGCCAGAACTCTGTCTCAATTTTTGATATCATTTCTCAGTTTTTACAGTTAAGGACTTCCCAACAAAAACTAATGGAAAGTATTTAGATATTGATTAAACACAAGTTAACCTGTGATTTGTAATGAATATTTTTCAATTTATTTCACTTCAAATTTTAAATTACATTTAATCCCCTTACTGGAGAAATTAGGGATATCCAAACATAGAGAAATGATAATTGAAGTCCTGACCTATGATTCTCTGCCATAAATGTTCCTTTATATATTTAAATAAAGTTATCTCAAATGCATTTAATTATACAAATAACATTTCAAATATTATTAGTTTCTAGGGATTGACTTGAGTACTCAGTGTTAAAAAAAATAATATCACAAAATTCTCCCCATGACTTCAGGGGAACAAGATTCAAGGGCACTGAGATCAAGAAAAAATAATGAATGGTATCTATTGCTGAACCTTTTTCAGATGGAGAAAGTTGAGCCATGGAACCGAGACACAGAGGCTGATGTTAATGAGATTCTCATAGAACAGTAGACAGGGAAATGTTACAGATAGCTGCTGCAGGACAGATGCTTCAAAATTCATGTCCCTTGCCTACCCCTATTGTCGAACTGAGAAAGTTAAAACTTCTTCTAGGTTAATTGTTTATATGTGACATTAATGCAAATATGGAAGTAGATGGTATTCAAAGTAATTCAGGAAATTTAAAGTCAAGTGATAGAGTCGAACCCCGGCCAATAGAGGAGGGGGTGGAAAAGGAAATGTGACTGTATATTCCACAGTCTCCACACAGCAGGGACCGAGCGGAAGGAGGAGGGAGACTCGGCACAGCACCACGGAGAGTGTGAGACTTGGAAAGGGTGCTCTTTCTGCCGGGCAATGTTTCCTTGGGAATTAAGGCTGGGAGGTACAGGATCATTCTCTCCTTACCAGATTCCCAAGAAGTAAAACCACAGTGGAGCGCGTACAGAATGGATGTTAGTACAGGTGTGAGGGGGGCCGGTAAAAGCGGCAACCCCCTGGATGGAAATCAGAGGCTCAGCCTCAGAGTTGATTCTGCTTTGGACGGGGGATGAGGAACCCAGGAGCAAGGGAAGTGAAGAAAGCAGAGGCAGCCGAGAGTGGAGAGGCCTGGAGAGGGAGCGCGGGGTGCATGCGCCGGGATGCAGCAATCTTTTGATTTCCAGGCCTCTTTAAAGAGCTTGCTAACGTGAGATGCCACTTAGGTTGGCGAGGCCTAGTTGAGTAATCTAAGCAAGACTATAGAGACTGTATTCCATTAGGCTTTCATAGAGAAATGGTAATTTCTCTAAATTGGAAAGAGATGCAGCAGGAAGAATCAAGTTTAACTTAGAAAGTGTACATATCATTCTTATTTAAATGAGATCAATATTTTGTGAAGCTGACACTGAGATGTCTGTCATTTATTGATGAGTTGTTGCAGTAAGTAATCAACTGGCAAGACTTTTTTTAAGGGATTACATCTCAAAATGAAATTGTTTGTTACATATTTAATACATTTTATTTTAATATGACAGCATTCATTTTTACAATGTACACACAATTTTATGAGCATTTTATTTTTTATTATATTAGCATAGATTCTGAAATTATTACTTTACTTTATAAATATTGTTTCCCAGTCTGTCCATTTCTTCAACAGAAGCTTTTGATTACTTAAAAAAATAAAAATAATAGGCAATAAATTTTTTTTAGAGCCAAAGTATCTGGTTTTAGAGCCAAAGTACCTGGAACTTTTAAGCTGTCATGAAAATTAATGAAAAACTCTGGCACCACAAGTAATCATTCTGCATTTTCTTATCAAAATAATCTATTGGCATGGAGCTAAGGTACAGTCCCATATGGCTATTTACTACAATTTTGGATTCTTAATTGCTATTTTGTTTGGCAAATAAAGTTTGCTTCAGGTAACAGCTGAGTCAGCATATTTGGGTTCTATCAAATGACAGCAAATAGGATAGCACAAAACCATATGTACATTCTTGGCTTTTTGTTCATCAACAAAAGATGAAATCAATAACTGATATGTATTTTTGCTTTAATTCCTAGCAAACAACTGCCTTTTATGTCCTTTTTAGTAGAGAATAAATTGTTTTGGATTGACTAGGAATTATGGAGTTCCATGATGTCCCATAAGCAGCCAGTAACAAATAAGCTTCGAGATAGAAACTGTATTAAGAAAGGGGAAGCGCATCTTTGCTTAATGCAACCCCGAATGTTTTCCTCCCTTTTCCTGCTTTCTCCCTTCTCTTTGGTGTAGCATTAATAAAACAACGAACCGATGTAGGATTATGACAGTATTTAGAGGAAGGCAATGAAGGGACTGTATCTGTTGATAGTAATGAAAGCAGTACCTTAGTTTGTTGCTGCTTTGTCAGGTTATTTGGGTTCATTTTAGCAAGTTTTTTTATTATTATTTATGAATGATCTCCATAAAGTTAGAAATATAATTAAGATATGGAAGGAGGCCCTTCCAGAACCTGTTACCAAACCTCTCCTAAAACCATGAACATTAAAAACATGCACATTCATCCCTCTCAGGATCTCTGTCATTCTCATTAGTGCTCTGGAAAGCTATGGTGTTCAACATCTTACAGTAGTGTTGCAAAGGTCACATCCCTTGCTGTTATATCTTCAGTCATGTAATCGATGAGGTACAGTAAATAACTTCCATTCATAGTTTGAAATCCTTGTTTTACCTATTCAGAATTTATTTTTGTCTTAACTAGCAATTTAGGAGAAAAGGATACAAATAATAATTCAGAAGCACTTCTGCTGTCAGGCAGAGCAGCCTTAGCATCTGAAATATATTTAGTATCAAGAACATTTCTTTGAGGAAAATTTGTGATTTTATTAGAAAAACTGCAGCTTTCACATCTATGTTTTCATCTGAATTTTGAAATGGTGAGAATAAATATTTCAACAATATATTCAAACATTTTATGGTGTCTTATTGGTAGATGTTGTCATACGTTACATAACAAACAACACCTCTAAAATTGATGAATGAGATGATGAAAAGATTCCCTACTACCTTTACTGTCTAAGCAAAGAAGCATAGAACAAAAACACACGCGGAAGGGAAGTTGTACTGAACCTAAAGAGAGCTTTGCACCATATCGCCCCAGCTACCTCACCCCCGCTTCTTCTTTTTATTTCTCCCCAGTCATGGTTAGATCCATCTCTCTGGTGGAAAAATGGGGGGCAAGTTGAATATATTAAATTAAGATGAACTGGCAAAGACCTAGACAGCCAAAATACCTGACGAGGAGCAAAGATACTAGATTGGCAAAACAATAAAGCTTCGTGTAGAATGATGGCACTAACACCCAAAAGAATTCAGAGAGGAAAGCTGTATGGGAAGTGTCCTCTTCATTTTCTCGCTGCTTTCCCATCACACACACAAACACCTGACAGCTGCACCTTACAGGAGAGGTTGGTTTCGGCTCACAGTATCAGTCTATGGTCAGTCGGCTTCATGGCTCAAACAGCAGAGCACAAGGGCCTGGGTAAAGGATAGCTACTCATGTCAGGGTGGCCAGGGAGCAAAAAGAAAAAGTAGGAGCCAGGGATGAGAACACTCACTTCCAAGTCCCCAGTGACCCAGCTCCAACGTGGCTCAACCTGCTTCCAGAACATTCAGTAAGGAACGGGAGACCTCCATGAGCCACTCACATTCCAAACGCATACAGCATTTGGGGGACCCTGAAGATCTGGATCATAATATGAAGCCCCCCATTTCTTACCAATAGATCCCATGTGCACTCAACGTCAAACCATAGTTTCTTACTGAAACTGAAATTTAACTGTCCTTTCAGGATACCACATCCCTGGCGCAACTTTTTCTAGCAAGTCTGGGGATTTGTAGGCACCCATTATATGCCAGGGTGGAGTAGCAAGTCAGTTATCATCATACTCATCAATGTAAATTTCTCTCTAGATTTTTATTTCTCTCACTTTAAAAATAGAATGAAAAATTATTTCGCACTGAGGATTATTTAATTTGACCCTATTTTCCTGTTCTAGTCTCCATTCTTGCTAATTATACACCTTGTGTATACTCCTTCTTACAATTTAATTTCTCTAGGTAATGGATTTTTTTTCCACACCAGTGAAACCAGTGTATTCTTCACATTACCTCTTCAATCTGCATGTTTGATCCATCCTTCTCATGACTTATCATTTGCTTGAACGTCTTCCTTTCTATTCTTTTCATAACCTTCTCTATAATCACACTTAGAAATTAATGCCAGGAGAAATTTCTACTTCAGTAGTTCAGTTGGCTGAGTCATGAATTTCTTCTAAGCTCTTGAACCCATCACTTTTACACAAGGCATCACAGTCTTTCTCAGATTCGCTGAGTCTTGGATCAGCCTTGGTTCTCTGGCATAGCATATCCACTGTTTGCAAATTATTTTGACTCCTCACTTTATCCATTTTACTTGCACTAATTGGAACTTATTATGTAGATCAATACTCATGTAAAAACAGTTAAAATATGTTGGAGAGTAACATAGGATTAATGCACCTAATTTTAATTTAAGCCAGATTTACTGAGCTATATTTTATATAAAGTGTAATACACCTTTTGTAGGAATAGTGTGCTACTATTTTAATAAGCATATACGTATGCAGCAATCAGCACCACAGTCAAAATATAGAGCAATAATTCTTGCTTCTTTGTAGCTATGCAAATTTCCCCCACCTCCAATTCTTGTCAAGCTGTTAAGAGATTGAATACAATAACTTACCACAGCCAAAGCATATATAAAAATGAAACTGCAATGCATAATCTATAGGAACCAATCCAGGTAGTTTAGTCACAGATTCTGTAGAAACTGGATCAAATCCACCAGGTCTTGACCAGTAATTATCTTCTCTCTTGCTAATTTTTTGCCTCTACTGTCAACTTACGGCTAACCAGAGAAAGATAAATATGCTCATGTGGGCTGTGACCTTGTAGCCTATGTGACAGTGGGACGATCTCCAGTCTCTGCATTCCATCAGGGCCTATCTGAAGCCTTCTCTTTGTTTCACTGCTGCCCTGTCAGCTCTCTTGGAGTCTCTGAGGAAGAAAGTTGTGATACTTGACTTCATGTCTATAGCAAAATCTCAGAAATCTTTTCTTGTTTTCCTCCAAGTAATATTCATTTATTTCCAGAGTTTTCCTGGAGGTGCCATGGAGACTGTATCAGCAGGAACAGTCTTCTGTTAGACAGTTCCCAGAGTTCCTAGGGCCTGGCTGTTGGAGCAGGCCGAGTCTCCACCAACGTTTGAAGTCAGCATACATTTTATCTCTGCTCACTTTGCCTTGAAGCCTTTGTCTGTTTTTTACCATTTTGGTATCTGAATTTTGGTTTTTATTTCCACCTTTTGGCATCTTTCGTGGAATCAGGTACCTTTTTCGCTGCCTTTTTATGTTGTTTAAAAATATATTTGGCCAGGTGCTTTGACATAGGCCTGTAATCCCAGGACTCTGGGAGGCTACAGTAAGAGGATCACCAGTTTGAACACAGCCTGGCCTACTTGATGAGAAAACAAAAAGCCTGAAATGTAACTCAGTGAGAAAACCCTGGGTTTCATCCCCAGCATCTCAAAAAATATTGCCATAGGAAGGAAAATCATAGGAAAGAACACGTGTGGACATCTATGGTTTATGTGCAGGCGAGCCCCACAGACTGGTGAGTGTAAACAGGCAGGTGCTTGGACAGAAGCTTGGGTTACTCATTGACATAATTGGATAAGATTCTCCTTTAGCCACACTTCATGTCTCGAGAGCACAGATTTCAGCTACTCAGAGCTTCTCTGACTTTCCAACTGCCAGGGCACACACACGGCTGGGTCTGTGTTCAGAGTTCAATTTTCTGATTATTGCTTGAAGACTTAGTGTGTAAAAGCTGCACTTGCACCAACCACTGCCAGCCCCCATGGAGTTGTTTAATATAATTCCTCTTCCAGAAAACAAAACAAAACAAAACATGAAATGCCTGCTCCTATATGAATTTTCATAATCCTAACTCAACATCTCTCTTTCTAATGGCATAAATTCCCCAAGGACGACTTTTACCTTCTGGAACAACCCTGAAAATATTGTTTTGAACAAAATTGTCCAGTTTTGAGATTCATTTTTCAAAAGGAGGGAAATAACTTATCATGCCAAAGAGCAGCATTTTTCATCAATTGACAGAAGCCCTGCCTCTATCAACCGAGACACAACACATAGCACTCACAACTTAAAGGATGAGAAGTTTGATTTGGCTCACAGTTCCAGAGGGCCCAGTCCATGGTTTGCTGGTTCCAAGGCAGAAACAGTTATAGTGAAAAGGTGTGGCAGAGAAAAAAAATCAGTCATGGGAGCTGGGAAACAGAGAAGGGGAATTGTAAAAGAGAGGAAAGAGCCTGGAATCCTATAGAGTACCCAGCTTGACACCTGTGTGATCCAACCAGACACACCCAGAAATGTGCTTTGTAATTCTCTGAGCATTTCCACAGCCAGATGTACTGACACAACTCCCCCCAACACTTGTCAATTTGATGTCCAAACTCATCTCCTTAAGCCATAGACACAAGATCATAATTCTGTCTAGTATAATGCAAATACCTTTCTTACAACCAAAAGTGCAACCATTCCTTCTCCCAAGATTCAGTATTTACAGAATTTTTCAAAAGTACAAGACCAAGTCTTTTCTAAGACTTTAAGAAAACTCTTAACTGTGATCCTCTGTAAAACCAAAAAACAAGCTACATAATCCCAAGGTAAAAAGGCACAGGGCAAACATTCCTATTTCAAAAGAGAGAAAGAGAGACATAAAAAACAATGGGGCCAAAGCAAGACCAAAATCCAGGAGGGTAAAGAGCATTTTGAGACTATAATGCTAAATGAAATAAATCAAACAAAAATGTTAAATATTTCATGGCTATTCTCATATTAGGAAACCAAAGTATAAATAACAGAATAAAAAATAGGTGATAGGAAACAGGAAGGTAGACCTTTTGGACATAGGAAGAGAATCTGAGGATTGAGGTAGATGGGAGGGAGGGCAGGGGTAGGGGAAGCAAAAAGAAAAAGCCATGTGCTGTGTTACGTGATAAATGACATCCATTGATTTAGGTCTGATGACCTCTTGCATCTCTGGAAAGCAGAAAGGTGTAGCAGAGCAAAGATCCTGATCATGATGCATGGTCTTTTTGTGTTCTGTTTGTCAGTATCTTGTTAAATTTTTACATTTATGCTCATTAAGGTAATTTCATTTTCTTCTCTGTCTCTCTGTCTTTGTGTCTCTGTCTCTGCCTCTCTCTCTCTCTCTCTCTCTCTCTC
>RJWM01022332.1:0-10419 GCA_004363535.1 Dasyprocta punctata | reverse complement strand
TGAAGGTGTTGGCTGACTTGGTGTCTGAGCAGGGCTGCTCTCTGCCTCCAAATTTCTACCTCAAAGTGCATTTGGCAGAATAGAGGAAAACTTGTCCTCACAAGGCATAGGAGAGAGAAGCGGTGACAACTGGACAACACCCCACTGTCACGGCTTCCTCAGATCACTTCAAATCCAGCCCATGACAATGGAGCCCTCCCAATTCTCAGCCTCCTCTCAGCCATCTCTGGATTCTGTTACCTGGGGGACTCAGTTTCCACAAGAGTTTTAGAAGAGATACAAACCGTCAAAACACAGTAGCCTGAATTATTTAGTATTGTACCTCTGTCATTTACCTGATTTTAGTAATATTTTATCATGGCACATGATATTATCATTAGGAGGAGTGGAATAAACTAGTTATGAGTCAAACTATTTTAAAACCTTAAAACTCATTCATGGATGGTTTACATTTTTATAATTCTCAGTTTCTTCCATAGTAATGTATAGTTACTTTGTTCGTTCCGAAATAGATTGAATGACCACATGCATCCTCTTACCACGATGTCTGTGTTTTAAAGTACTTCACTTCAATTTGGCTTCAAAAATGCCTGTTTTTTAGTTTGATCTTCTTTACAAAGGACCCGTGGGTGTCTGCATGTCTGAGAGTGTCTCTTCCTTCCTATCAAACCTTGGCTGTCCTTCCCTGTCTCAGAGGTCTGGTACTTTGCTGTCTCCTGGCATTGCACGTGACATTCCAGAGGGCTGAGAACACGCTTCCTCCTTGGAATGATTCACTTTTGCCACCTTTTAAAAATGCCATGATTGTACATAAATTATTTTATATTTCATGCAACAATAGCACATTCTTTCAAACTTCACTGCACTTTTCTATTTCTCAATATTCTCATATCATTTTGGCTTTCTATTACCTTTTCTTTGTAACTTTATTCCTATTATCAACTCAGGAACAACTGCTCTGTACCCAGTGGTTTCAGATTTATAAATTAATTCTGAAATGGTATAATTTTGCTCTTAATATATTTTGTTAATTTTGAAATTCCCCCATTTCATCATTTTTGTGTTCCTTTTTTATTCTAATCATGCTGTTATTAATTACCTAGTATCAAGGAATTTTGAAGAAATTTTTCAGTTTTATTTCTACCATATATGGAGTAATTTTGTGTTCATTCTGGTTGAGTATGTTTTCACACCCCTGAGACCTCTGTGCTCATCTTCTCCTGCCACAGGGTCCAGACTGTTCACCAAGACACTCGGTCCACCCAGCCTCCATCCGACAGGTGCCTTCCGATGGGAGTAGTGGCTAGGGGTTACCTGTTAGGAAGCACAACCTTTCCGGGGAGGTCAGTGACTGGAGGAAATGGACAAGTGGAGGGGTGGCCTCTAGAATCGCATGGGGAGCTATCCTGGGGGAAGTATGCACCTCGGATATCTGCACTGGGTGGCATCAGGTACCGTGGTGCTGCATTTAAGGGTTCCACTACTCCTTCCCAGTTCTCACACCTCCCATTTCCTTCACATCTTGCACCCCAAGTACTACTTAGATGTCTGCTTCCAAAGCATGTATTCGGTGACAATGTATATTTAGTTACCTCTCCTTCACTTACATAGTCATATAGTTATTTCAGTACATGTTTTTAATATAATGACAATAATGAAACATATGCAAAGCATATAGTATGGCAAAATTTTATCTGTTTTTATTCTTAATTTTTTTGTGTGTGCTATCATTGTGTTAGTCAACACACACACACACACAATCACATATTCACAGGGCCCACTGATGATGACACATAAAAGTAAACATCATACACATTTTTACAAATTTAATCTTCGAATTTAATTCATGCCCAGATACTGAATAATCATTACACATCCCCATCAATATATTAAAATGTAAAAAGTAAGCATGTACTTTTTTTAAATGTCATCAATCCTTGTACCTTAGTACTAACTTAATAGTGCAGAACACCAGGTTGCGAATCATGTATTTCATAATTCGTAATCCATTTCTTATTTCCCTTAAAATCCTTGGATTACAGTTGAGAAATTAATTCCCTTTACATCTTTAATCTGTTACATATAATACTCATTTTTCTTTCTGGAATACTTTTGTATCTTTAATGGTTGTTTCTGAAATTTCATAATGTACCTTCGTTAGAATTTTATAATTCATTCCTTGCATTGTGTGAGGTGTGCAATAGATGCTGTCATTATTTAAAACATTTTATTAGTTATATAATTATTTTCTTCTACTTTCTTTCACAAGCTATCATATTCAAGACTTTAATTTATTTTGCTACTTTTGGAAACTTTTTAACCTTTTATTTTCTGAGAATTTTCTGAAATTTATCATGTAACCTCCTGCCTTTTTGCTTACACTGCCATATTTCAAATTTCCAAGAGAATTGTTATACTTGAGGGTTCTCTTTTATTGCACCATAAATATATGAATATATTGCATTCTCCTATCTCCTAGGGGATATCGCTGATAGTTGTTTTGAGATTTTCCCATTGATCTCTGCAGCATTTATATCTTTCTGAGATCATTTTTACTTGCTTTAGTCTCCATATTTCCTGAATTTTCCTTAAATGTCTTATGTTCTTATTTTTCACTTACATTGACATGTAAGAAGGGTCTCATTGAAACATCTCAGTTCATGGATGAAATAGGTTAATGGTTAGGTTTTTGAAGAAAATTAATGAGACACTGAACTGGATTTTTTTTCACTGAGCAACTGAGCAATTTTCCCCCAGAGGAGTACTATACCATGATGCATGGCGATAAAGGTAGACATATTACTCTATGTTAATATTATGGTCCCAATTTTGATGCAGATGTGGAGGAATTGAGGAAAACAGACTTTACTCTTATGGACCCCTGTTGACCCTGGCATCTCACCAGCATTCTCAGGAGTTCAAACCATTTCAGAGAGTAAAGAACCAGTAACTGTCCACTCTATGACTTTTGAAAAGAGGTATTATCAATGCATATTCATTTGATTGTAACTATATCTCAAATACTTTTACAGTTAATTGATATCAACCAATACAAATAACAGACAACATCCCAATCCTAATATAATTAACATTCTGAAAGACTGAGGGCACAAATATTTTCAGTCTAATTTGGAAATTCCTTATGGTTTAGGCCCCAAGATGAACCCCCACACTTGTAGATTTATTTCCAAGTTGTAGACTTTTGGGAAGTTCTGTGTTATTAATCCATTTTCTTCCTTTTATAGGCTTTCCACATTCTTAAGCATTAGATTTCTCTGGGCTAAGATAGGTCACATTGCCAACCATTAATATGACCTGAAATTTTGTTCGAATTCTTGTTACTATCATTCATTAATTGTTCATAATTTTTATTTCTAAATTAAAATCTATCCTTTTTTTGAACTAAAATTTATATATACTCCACATTTCTGCATATGCATATAATGATTCTTTATTTCATTATAATTAAAGCAGTATATACAGTTTTGGTTTTCACATGGATGATAGATAATTGATCTACAGTCGAACAGTGGTTTTTTCAAAGAGGTAATTGCAATTTTTCTGGGTTCCCAAGGTCTATAATTTTAAAAGTCAAGTTTTAATTTCAGTATATGATTGTATTAATGGAATTTCTCAGTGGAGAGAGGAATGCTAAGCCAGAATGATTTGAATTAGTTTTCAAAAGAAAAAGTGGAGGCAGTCTTACAGTGTGATCTCTTTTAGAATACAAACACAAAAATCATTTTCAGATTGATCGTACCAGTTGCGCCACTAATAACTTCATAAATTGGCTAACATACATTTCTCTGTCTATGGGCAGTTTTGTAAGTTTTGTTTTCCTGAAATCTATTTTCGCAGTAATGGATTCTTCAGAATGAACAATTTTAACTTAATAAAAAGGAAAGGTTATATTTCTGCCCTCTTAGGACTAAAGTGAACCATCCTAACTCGTATATTTTATGTCTGTCTGTATCCAAACACTCTAAATCAGTAGCATAACACATGTGTATGGTGTCTTTAATTCAGCATTAATTTATGAAAAATAAATCCTTAATACAAATTGCATTTCTGACCAGTTTCTAAAATTAACAGTCATAAAAAAGATTCTTGAATATATGCAGTAGTACATTTAAATGTTCATAAATGCCCTCCCTCTATCCTCAACTCCAGAAAATATACATATTCCCTCTTATATATTTAATTTTGGGCTCAACAATATAACTTGCCTAGGCAAACTGGATATTAGAAGGCACAAACCAAAAGAAATCTGAGATGAGTTTGACCAGTGAAATTGCTGCCTTGTGCTTCTGCCGTAGCCTTGAAGAAATCTGCTCACAAATCATGGCTGATACCTCTGCCTGGATCTCAGAATGAAAATGAATAAGGTACATCCTGCAATGTGAAACACTGCCTGCATTGCAGAATACCCTGAAGCAGAATCACACCAGCAGACCCACGAACTCCAGTATATAATACCTCAGTGTTATAGATTACAAATGTCTACACATTATGTTGCTAAGATTTTATTGACATTTTTCATACATAAGACACTGTGTAACACAATTAATATATGTGACATTGGTTTCAGAGTTGACCAGTGATGGATATGGGCATTCCTACAGAAAGCTATGCTGCTTAATCTTGTCGGCTGTACTAGATTAAAGGACACCTGATTGAATTATAAAGGCATAGACTTCATCAATGGGTGAACCTACTGATGAGTTCGTACCTCAGTGAGTTGTTAGAGGTAGATCCTAGTTTGGGAAAGAGCTCCCTGAGGGGAGGGTCGTGGCCTTGGGACTATATCTGGTCTTCAGGCCTTTCTCTCTGGCTCCTCTCTGTGTTCTGCTTCCTGGCCTCAGTGAAGTGAGCAACTTTCCTTCGCTGTTAGGTTTCAGATCAAAAATTTCTGCAAAGGTCCCATGCATTCATAGAAAGGCTTCTGGAAGATGACTGAATCACGAAGGTGACACAGCTCTCTCGCTATTGGGAGGTAGGGTCTGGTCCCAAGGGGCAGTCACAGGGAGGCACGACCTGGAAGGTTGACTCTCCTGCCCCAGCTTCTCCCTCAACTTCCTGCTTCCTGACAACCTTGACCTGAACACCTTTCCTCTGCCATGCCTTCCTGCCTTGGAGCTAGCTGACTATGGACTGAAACCACTAAAACTATAAGCCCATATAAACCACTCCTCCTGCAATTTGTGGGTGCTGCTGTTGCATATCAGTGATGAAAAAAAATCATCAAGGTGTCTGCCCATAGCACACCACCATGGTCTTTCTGCCTTGGAGCCAGATGACCAAGGACTGAAACTGTGAGCCAGAAAAAACTTCCCCTTTAAACTGCAGTGTCTGGTATTTGCTCCATAAAAATAAATAAATAAATAAATAAATAAATAAATAAATAAAAGCTGGCCAATACATAAGCAGGAAAAAAATGAAATGACAACTGTAAAAAAAAAAAAAAAAAAGAAAGAAAGAAAGAAAAAGATCACTCAAATTGTGCTATAGTGGCAGACTATAGCCTGCTGCGCTGTGTGAAGTAGACGATGAACCTGGCTTTTGCTGACTGTACTATGACAGTGCAATTCCCAGGAGATGAGCAAAAATGAAGTGTGAACACAGTAAGTCCAGGTCTTCTAGGCTTTATCGAGTTTGACAGCAGAGCAGCATTTCACCTCCAGATTCTCTTGCCAGTGCAACATTCGCAAGTCAAAAACACTCGGCAATGTGTGGGGGCAGAGACAATATCTAGAATCTTATTCGTGAAATATGGCCTCGGTGCAAACAATTAAAAACATAACTAAAACACTTTTGAAGTTGTAAAACTAAGGGGCACGATTGTAGTAGACTCCTCTCAGCACCCAAAAAAGACTCATAAAGAAGTATCCAAACAAGACAAAGGCCTGGGTCACCCCTTAAAAGCAACTGATGTTGCCAAGACAATAAAATGTAATGATCCGGCCCTCTCTGTGTGGCCATCAGCTAAAAACTTTTTGACAGTGTTTCAAACATTCATTTGAGGTGTGCTTCAGGTAGGATAAACAATGTGATTAGGCTAAGGAATCTATAAGAAGAAAAACCAAAATGAAACTAATAACAAAACAGGTTGGCATGTCCATCATTAATGCTGCTCACAGAGGTTACGGTGAGGGGACTCCGACTCCAAGCACGTGGTAAGATTTCATTTTCAACTCCCTGGGGTGGAGCGGCAGCATACCAATAGTCCTGCCAGGGAGATGGGAGCTCTGTGGTGTGGTGTGCGACATTACTGGGGAATGCATTCAGCTGCTGGCCTCAGAGCTCCTTCTACTGGTGGCAGGACCCATAGGAAGGCTTAGGGAAAGGGATACTCCAACCATCACTATGTGATCACAATACATAATCTATGCCCACAACTCACCATGTATGTATACATAGTGTGAGCAAAAGAATAAGAGATTGTGACCAGAGGACCACAAGTTCAAGGCTCATCTAGGCAACTCAGTAAGACCCTGCCTCGAAATAAAACACAGTAAAATAAATGTGCCTAGAGGTGTAGATCAGCACCAGAGCATTTTTCTGGCAAACAAAAGGTCCTGGGTACCACAAAACAAAAGTTAGTATTGATGTGAAATAGGAGATACCTCAGTCCTGGGCCCTTCACAGCTGAGACTCGCGTCTGATCTCTAACCAGAACTCATCATATGCATAGGAACCCTACCTAATTTCTTCTAACCTCATGTTTAACAAATGTTTTACTAAACTAGAATGGTTTGAAAATAGTGGACAAGGGCTTCGCTTTAATTGAGGATCCAGAAATTATGACTTCGGGGTAAATCAGTCCCAATCATCTGCTTTGTAAACGAAGTTTTATTGTGTCACAGCCAATATTACCAATGATTCCTCTCCCCTCACAACTAAAGAGGTCAGTAGCTGTGATACATCTATTAACTAACTTTGTATTGAAATGGTTGACTGGCTCCTGCTCTCAACAATCTGGAAAGTGACAAATGAGAACGATGAGCTGAGACAGTATCTCTGGGTAAAGCCAAAAGAGTAGGGGACTGAAGCAAACTACCACAGTTTACAGTCTACCGATGGAGAGTGACTATGGTGGATTGAAAACTGATGGTCAACTTGAATGCCCGCTGAAATGAATCAGCGTGCTGCTGAGGGTGGATGGCCCACCGGAGGACTTTTGCCAACATAGAAAGGAAACCTGGGGAGGAAGAGTAGAATTGTAGATTCTCCTAAGTGAGTGCTGTTTTTGGAGCTGTTAGTTCTTTTGGAGCTATTGGTTCTCCTGGAGGAGCTTGTCATGCTGGCTTCCTGATATGAGCTCTTGACTGTTATCATCAGAGGAGCTCAGGACCTTGTTGCTGAGAATGGCTGCGGTTCACTTTGAGGGGGCATCGCTTCCTGGCTCTGGAGAAGATGTGTGCTGTTCAATATCCAGGAGAAGCTTGTCACACTGGCTTCCTGATATGAACCTGGTTGTTCTCATCATTGAAGGAGCTTGGGACCTCATTGTCACCAAAGATGGTTGTGGTACTTTTCTGGAGAGCCTTGGTCTATTTTGAGCATTGCTTCTTGGTTCCAGTGTACAACCCTCAACCTACTGACACAGATCCTTCACTCCGCTGACATAGACTTTCTAGCTTCCACCACTGACCTTTGGGCCTTCTCAGTACAGATCCATAAAACAGACTTGCAAGAGCTATTGTCATGGGTTCTAGGTCTTCAGCTGGACTCATGCAGGACATTGCTGCGGGATCCAGGCCCTTGGCTGGATTTTCTAGGTCCTTAGTGCATGGACAGATTTCCTGCACTTCTTGTATTTAACTCTAGGTGACCATCATAAAATAATACTATAAATTATGTGCCCTGTATATACTTGTTTTCCTTGCAACCCCTGACTATGACAGCAACCTTCAGTTTAGGAAAGGGGAGGGATGGGATTAGCTGTGACCAGCGCAAAGGAGGAAGAATGCATGTCATAAATGACAGCCCTAGAGAGATCCAGAGAAGAGAGCACGTGACTCACATGCAAGGGAGACTGAGGTAACGGGCAGGAGCATTTTGGAAGTGACAGCTGGTGTTACATCTGGCACTGTACAAAAATATGTTTTTAAAGTCCTACTATATCAATTGCCTAAAATGCATACTTTCTGCATCCTAAACTCAATATCACTGAGTCATTCGTAATTATTATTTCCTCTTCTATTCTGCTAAACACATGGGTTGTGTGTTTCTTTGTGTGTATGTGTGTGTGAGAGAAAGAGAGAGAAAGAGAGAGACAGAGAAACAAACACAGGGACAAAGACAGACAGAGAGACAGAGATGGAGAAACAAAGACAGAGACAGAAAGGGGGAGAGGTTACATATAGGTGCAGTGTTTACTTTCTTTTAAATCAATAATGTCTCATGTTTGCTATAATAGATTAGTAATTCCACCTTTAATTACTTGTCTGACAGCAAGGACGGGCAACAATAGCAATAGGCAGAGAAGGCGGAAGGAGACCTGTGCTGCCAAGCATCGCAGGGGTGGCCAGCTTTGTAGAGCACCAAGATTTGCGTGCTTACACTCTCTAAGCCTTGCTGAGACCTCCTGTCTCAGTTATGCACCTCACCAGTTTTCCAGAACTACGGTTTTCTGAATATGTTATAACATTTCTTTGCCCTTTGGAATGATAAGCTTGGAAATTTTTTAAAATTATTTTTCTTTTTCATATGACTTGTAGATATGCTTTTCAGATTAGCTATTTCATGGAATTTTGCTAATTCCTATCAGAGGAAAAATTCATATGATTCATATGAATGACAAAGATATCTATATAGATATAGATATTTAGATATAGATATGGTCAAATGAGAAATAAGGAAGAGGAAAAGAGTTCAGGTGGTGCTAATAGATAAAGGGAGCAAGGAAAGAAAGTGTTAAAAAGTAAGTTTCTAAAGTATGCATGTAGCTGCATGTGTTGGCACTTGCCTGTAATCTCAGAACTCAGGAGGCTGAGGTAGGAGGATCTCTGTGAGTTCAAGGCCATCTCAGACTATGTAAGTGAGTTCAGGATAAGCCTGAACTGCATAGCAAGATCCTATCTCAAAAAAAAAAAATTAGAACACGTGCATCTCCTAAGACTATAGTCATGTTCTAAATCTAAAATTGCTCTGAGCTGTTAGAGTTGATTCCCTATATATTGAGACTATTCCACACAAATGTACTATGTGCTTCCACTTCAAGCTAGGTATAAATAAGCCTACTAAATCCAATATAATTGAAGATTTAGAGTTTGTATTCAGTTTTCCACACTCAAGGGAAAGAAGAGATGCCTGTATTGACTAAAAGTTCAAATCACTTTTCTCTAAGGATATTGATTGCAGAATTTAACTACTTCTCTCTACGACCCCTGAAGATGGAGTTCAATGATTTTAAATATGAGATGTATGTAAGATAAAAATTGTCATTGTCAGACTATTTTACACACTCACATTGTACTCTCAGCCAAGATGTTGAGAAGGAAATAATATGAAGTATTCTTTTCTACAAATTAATAAAATTTGATGTTAAACCTTCTGTCAATCTGAACTTTTATCAGTTTACTAACAATGTTTCAATAAGGTCATCAAATTTGACAGAAAGTCTGGAGGAATATATTTGTATTCTGATGTTAAATCATACTTCTTATATAGGACTAAACAGGAATACTTCAACAATTTCCAACATGAGGGAGCTATGAGTCATTTTAAATATCCTGCATCGTGTCAAGTTGAGTAGTTAGGAAGATGTCCAGAGATGCTAAAGACATTCACAATTTATTGGAAAGCACAGACTGGTTTAAATTATGTTTTAAGTGTGTTGAATACTGATGGGGCCTTGGAGCCTCCCATTACTTGTGAATAAAATTAAGAAATGAATATATGTTCATGCAAAAAAAAATGCAATGTGTCAATATTACTTTTTTCTTCCTAAAAACTCATTGAGTTTAGAAAAGTGACAGACTCATGTTTTCTAGAATATATGTAATTTTGAGTACACATAACAACTACTGCCAGAGAATTACTAAGGCTGATGTCTGAAATAGAAAACTGAATGTCTTCATTTTCTTTAAGTGATAGTATAAAACATATAAAGGACTGATGTCATCAAAGTAGGAATAAATAACGAAACAAAGGATTTTAAATATTTTTGCTCTCATTGTTTAAGCCAGTTCAGGTTATTATAAGAAAATACCACAGATTGGGTGATTTATAAGCAAAAAGCCTTGATTTCTCACAGTTGCGAAGGCCAGGGAAGTCCAGCATCAAAGGACCAGCAAATTTGGTGTCTGGCTGGTGGCCCATCTCTTCTTCACAAAACGTGCTCTTTTCACTCAGTCTTCAAATCCTTGGCAGCCCATAAAAGGTTTTGGTATCTCAAAATGAAAATAATTTATATCA
>RJWM01022331.1:0-33876 GCA_004363535.1 Dasyprocta punctata | reverse complement strand
ATGATTTTCTGTATTTCCTCAGAGTCTGTAATGATTTCACCCTTTTCATTCCTTATTGCATGAATTTGAGTGTTTTCCTTTCTTTTTTTAATAAAGTTGGCTAGGGGCTTATCAATTTTATTTATTCTTTCAAAGAACCAACTCTTTGATTCATTAATTCTTTGTCTTATTTTCTTAGTCTCTATTGCATTAATTTCATATCAGATCTTTATAATTTCATGTCTTCTTTTGGCTTTGGGCTTGACTTGCTCTTCTTTTTCTAGATGTTTGAGGTGTTGCATCAGGTTGTTTATTTGTGCTTGTTCTATTTTCCTGATGTGGGAGTTCACTGCGATAAATTTCCCTCTGAGGACTGCTTTCATTGCATCCCAGAGGTTTCAGTAAGTTGTATTTATACTTTCATTTGCTTTTAGATATTGTTTAATTTCTTCTTTAATTTCCTCTGTGACTCATTGATTATTCAGGAGTGTATTATTTAATTTCCTTGTGTTTATGGAGTTTTTGCAGTTTCTTTTGTCATTAATTTCTAGTTTCATGGCAATATGATCAGATAATATGCAAGGTATAATTTCAATTCTTTTGCATTTATTTAAGCATGTTGTATGGGCTAGTATATGGTCTATTTTAGAGAATGTACCATGTGCAGTTGAGAAGAATGAATATTCTGATGCTGTTGGTTGGAACACTGTACACATCTACAAGTCCATTTGTTCACAAATTTGATTCAGTTCTGCTATTTCTTTGCTGAGTTTCTGTCTAGTTGATCTGTCTCCTTGTGTTAATGGGATGGTAATGTTTCCCATTATAATTGTGTTACTGCTTATTTGATTTTTCATTTCTATTAATAATTGTTTTATATGGCTGGGTGTTCCCATATTTGGTGCATATATATTTAAGATTGTTATATCTTCCTCATGAAGTTTTCCCCTAACTAGTATGTAGTGACATTCTTTATCTCTTTGGATCATTCTTGGTTTGAAGTTCATATTATCTGCAAACAGAATAGCTACTCCTGCTTTCTGAGGGGGGTCCCTGTTGCATGGAGTACTGTTTTCCAACCATTGACTTTCAGTCTATCAATTTCCTTTTGTGTTAGATGGGTTTCTTGTATACAGCATATGGTGGGATGCTATTTCTTGATCCATTCTGCCAGTCTGTTTCTTTTAATTGGTGAATTGAGGCCATTTACTTTAATGGTTATAACTGATATATTTTGGCTTATTTTTGGGATGTTATCTTTTTGCTGTTGGTGCTTTACCTTTCCCCTCTGTTTGCCTTGGCTAGTGGTTTTTTTCTGTTGGTGTTTCTGAAGTTGTAGTTTTTTGTTTTTTGTGGGTTTTTTTTATGTCTATCTACAGTATCTTTCAGTATTCTTTGCGGGGTTGGTTTCATGGTCATGAAGTTCTTCAGCCGTTCTTTGTCATGGAAGTATCTTCTTTCTCCATCAATTTTGAAGGACAGTTTTGCAGGGTACATCAATCTGGGTTGGAAGTCATTTTCCTTCAGGATTTGAAATACACCACTCCATGCTCTTCTTGATTTCATTGCTTGTGTTGAGAAGCCTGCTGTAATTCTGATGGGCTTTCTCCTATAGGCAATCTGTCTCTTTTCTTTAACAACTTTTAATATTCTGCTCTTATGTTGAATTTCTGGGATGCTGATTATTGTATGACTGGGTGTAGATATATTTTGGTTATGGCTAATTGGAGTTCTATATGCTTCATTTATCTGATGTCAGTTTCCCTTCCCATGTTTGGCAAATTTTCAGCTATTATTTCTGTAAACAGTCTTTTGATATCATTTATGTGGTCACCTTCTTTTTCATTTATAACTATCAATCTTATATTGTTTTCTTTGCATCATCTTGCAATTGTTAATTGTTACTTCCTGATTCCTTGTTATTTTTAAACGATCTTTCCTTTTTCTGTTCACTAGTTGCAATCTTGTCTTCAAGGTCCGAAAGTCTATCTTCACATTCATTGAGGTGCTTTTTCCAGCTTTCAATGGAGTTTTTGATATCCTGGATATCTCTTTGAATCTGTTTTATGAATTCTGTTTTTTTCTTATATTGTTCATTCAAGCTTTTAATCTTTTTGCAGTGCTCCTCAATTTTTTTAGCTATGTCTTCTTTAGATGTGTTCAGCATTTCTTTTTATATATTTATCATTTCTTCTTTTTCCTGGGAGATTATTTCTGATCTGAATTCCTTTACAGCTTCATGGAGTTGTTTCTTTACTTCGGTCGCTATCATTTCAGAAGTTTCAGGTGTATGGCTTACATTTCCTTCTATCTTCATGTCTCGTAGGCTTGTTTGGGATGGGCTGGAGGTTTGAGATTGCATTTTGCTCTTGTGTTTTGTCATTTTCCTGTATTCTCCAGCTGATTGAGCACTCTGGGCAAGTCCCTACCAGGTTCTGATTGAGGTGCTGAGCTTGCACGACTGGATGTGGCTTGCTGTGCAGGGCTTTCACTCGCACCACTGAGCATACCACCTACAAGAAATTTTATGTCGATTGAAATACTGTAAATGATACCTACATAGCTGTATAAATTCACTAGAAGTTTGAACGGCTGAGCCCATCATCCTATTGATAGATTTGGCATACAATGAAATCAGCCAAAGTTACAATATTTGATGAAAATGTATTCAAACTTGAATTTTGCATTTACTATCTATTCATTTCACTATAAGATGTACAGGTTTCTTAATGAAAACCTGGACCATTAACAAGGACAAAAATAATCAGTGACTATGTACCTTACTAATAGTAAGAGCTTACAAAGGAGAAAAACAAAGCAGGGAAAACTCAAATAGTACTTCAAATTTTCTGAGATAATTTTCTTTGTCATACTCCATCAAACCCCCAGATATTCTTAAATATCCATGTCATTAACAAAATTTATATGACTGAATATGCTTATTTTGAAAATTTTACTAGAAATAAAGATAAACTTGATTTCAAAAATAAAGTGAAAATTTGATATTGTAAGAATACCATAAAGTATCTTACCCACTGAAGCTAAATGATAAACTAGAAAAGCATACTTCAAATACATGTCCTTAATATCTAGAAAACAAAAATTCAATGAGAAAAAAGTAACAATCCAATTTAAAACTTTAGAAAAGATGCCCACAAACAAAACAAAACAATACAAACCTCTTCCCCCCAAAAAGGTCAAACTTGGTGGTGCATGCCTATAATCTCAGCACTTGGGAGGCAGAGGCAGGAGGATAGCCACAAGTTTGATGCCAGCCTGGAGTACACAGTGAGTTCAAGGCCAGGCTGAGCTGCATAATGAGACCTTATCTCAAAGTAAAATATTTTTTTTTTTTTTTTTTTTTTGGTGGCACCAGGGATTAAACTCACAACCTTGTGCCTGTGAGAAAGGTGCTTAAATCACTGAGCCAAACTCCCAGTCCTGGTTTTTGTGGTTTTTTTTTTTTTTTTTTTTTTTTTTTTTTTTTTTTTTTTTTTGAGGCAGGGTCGCACTGTGTAGCTCAGGCCGGCCTTGCACTCACATTGTAGCCCAAGCTGGCCTCGAGAAAAATAAATTTTAAAATGCCTAAATAACCCCTTACAGAAAAAAGAATGATTCTCACTACATGAAAAGGTATTCATTTCAATAATATTTGAAGTACAATTGTGATGTTCATTTAAATGGGCCTTATGATTGTCAGATTCTGGAAAGAAAAAGAGAACACATTGAAACTAAGTCCTTGGATTTTTAATAAAAAGACCGTTTACAAAAGATACAAGAAGAACTTGAGAGTGGCGACAAAGCAAAACATCTTTATAACAGCAGCGTCCAGACTGGAAAGAAGAAGTCAGAAATTGCCAAAGACCTCAAGAAGAGAAGGAGTGGCAGGACTGAAGGCTGGTTTGTCGGATCCGTGACCTTCACGCCACAGCTCCAGACACCAGCAGAGGGAGAGGAACGGGGATGAGTGACTTTCGCCTCACTACACCCCAGGACCTCCAGGGGGCGCCCTCGGGTTTAACACCCTCGAAACTGGGCCTCTCACAGTGCCCCTAGGGTTCAGGATGTTGTGGAAAATAGAAGACAGCAGATGTGATGGGACAGGCACCCTGCTGTAGGCAGAGCCGACCTCATCTTCAAACAGCCCACAGGTAATTTGGCAATGCTCATTAAAAACCTCAAGATTATTGCTCTGCTTGGTTTATTATTTCTACTTCCATGAATTCATCCTAAGGAGAATTGAGAATTTATGAAAGTTATGCTTGCTACAGAATTCTTTACTATAAAATATTTGAAATATTATTTCAACATTTAAAAACATATGCAGGGCATGATGGAGCATGCCTGTAATCCCAGCACTTGGGAGGCTGAGACAGGAGGATTGCTGCAAGGTCAAGGCCAGCCTAAGATACATATCAAGACCTTGTCTCCAAATAAATTAATAAATAAAATATAAAAACATAGGTAAAATGTCAACAAATATACATACTCTGTAAAAATGTATAAAGATGTGGAAAACTGCTTATAAAAATTACTAAATTTAAAAAGCAGAAAACTAGCCAACAGTTACATAGTGGTCTGTGGACTGGATCTTCAACTGTTTATTCCTGTATTGTCAGTATCTGTAACAGTACCCAGGTAAACTTCATGCTAGATTTGAAGCTTAAATAAACATACATATGCAAAAAGAAAAATTTAAAGCATGCTTACCAAGACATTAACAGGGACTCTCTTTGGATTGAAGAATTGAAGGTGATATCTATTACTTTATATTTTTACTGTTTAAAGTCTTTGCTGTTGTACTGAAAAATCATTTTAAAATCTCATCTAGGCCAGGTGTAGAGGAGCAAGCCTGTAATCCCAACACTCAGGAGGCCACAGAAGGAGGACTGCAAGTTCAGCCTAGTCTGGTAAGTTAGTGACACTGTGACCTGGTTTTGAATAAAAACTAAACATAAAAAAGAAAGAGCTGGAGATGTAACTTAGTTCAAAGGCCCTGAGTCCAATCCCTGGTACCTCAAAGAAAAAATTCCTTTTCTAATTTTAGAGCAGTTACAGGGACTCTTGAAAAGTGTAAGGAATTGGAGAGATCTGAGCTATTTTTTTCCATGGAGGTGAATCACTATCTGTAAAAAGTTCCCTAAGGAAGTACAAAAGGGGAGATTAAAATCTCAGAAAATAATATTTAAAACTTGCTCATATTTCCCCCAGCTTTGGAAGCCACTCTCAGATTCTCACTGTTCAGTTATTGTAATTCTGACTGTCCCCTGGATTGTATAAGCCATCTTCCACAATGGTAGGCATCTTGGCCCAGAGATGCCTGTCTGTAGAAAGTATAAAGTAGCTCACAGTGAAGGCACTGAATTGCTTTTGAGAGTGGTGAGGCTGTCAATGAAGCCGTTATAAACACTTTCAAGGATAAAAGGAGCTCTAAGGGGTTGTAAAAATGTAGCACAACTTTTTTCATTCTAGAGACAGGGAAAAATGAAACTTAGCACTCAGCAATTTGTCCTACTCTACTAGTACAGCTAGGACAAGCACTAAAGCCCACTAAGTCCAGGTATAGCATATTAGTAATTTTGGTGTCAGAAAAACAGTGCAAATCCCCAACTATGTCAATCTGATTGAAACTATAGAGTTATGCAACCTGTAATGACCAAACTGACTTTGACATTTAGAATTAATTTGTTCTGCATGTATGGTCTACTACAAATTGCTTGAATTGTATTTTTTTTTATTTTGGTGGCCCTGGATACTGAACTCAGGGCTTTGCCACCCAACTGCACCTCTCAGGCTGGGCTTGAACTTGGAACACTGCTGCCTCACACTCGTTGTGCTGGGCTCCAGGTGTGTGCAAACTGGGATGTTCCAGGCCAGCTAACCAGTGTTTCTAGACTCCTAATTTCAAGTTGTTCTTGGGAATTTGGGTTTCCTGAAGATGAAAAGTCATCTTCTAGGGATAAAGAGAAAACTGTGTCTTCTAGGTTCAACCAGGGTATAGAACCACGCATGACTTAAACACGGGAGTTTTAATGCACCAAGTAACAACACATAGCTCTGCCCTGAGGGAGGATGGACTTGGGGAGGCAGTGCTGCAGAGAGGGGCTGGTTGCAGCCCACTGACTGGCAGAGAAACCCAGTGCTCAGTGCAAACCTCAGCACCCAAGAGGGGCGTCCAGGAAGCAGAGTGTGGAAAGAAAAACTCCTTCCTCCTCCAGAGCCCCTTCCTGAGAGCAGGCCCTGCACTGCTGACTGAGGAACAGTTTAAAGGAATCTCACCCATCCTGGCAGGTATTAAAGCTGACAGGCACTACATTGATCGATGAAAAAGAAGACGGTTAGACCTGCTTCTCCATCCCGCTTTGGGCCAGAGCAGTTCTGCTGGCCTATGTTTAATAAGGGATGGTTATCTATACAGTATATTTGAAAGACCAGTGAATCTCATGGGCAATGCAGAGAGAGGAAAGATATGATAACATAAAAGTTTCAATTTTAGTTATAAAGAATAGCAAAGTAAAAATGATAATGGTACTGGGTGTCCTGGGGAACACCTATAATCTCAGCAGTCAGGAGGCTGAAGCAGGAGGATCTCCAAGAGCTCAAGGCCATCTCAAGATACCTTAGTAAGTTCAAGGCCAGCCTGAACTACATAGCAAGATCCTATCTTTAAAAAAATTAAATTAAATAAAAAAATAATGATAATGATATCAGGAAGTCCTTACTATAGAACAGTCCTAATAGAAAGAACAGAGGGCTCCAAAAAAAAAAAAAAAGTTAGAACTAAAATTACTTGTGCATAAAGTTTTGAAAAATCAAAAAGTATTAATTGCCATATGATAAATGGGCTAAGTATATTAGTGAAGTTGATAATTCCACAGAGATAAAACAAATAAAGAAGGAAGAAATTAATTTTTTAAGTTGTTTAAAGTTACATTCATTTTGTTGCTGTCATTGTTGGTACTATCCGTTAATCCCAGAGACTTCACACTGCACTGTGTCCCCAGCACCTTTATTTTTTATGTTGAGAAGGGCCTTGTAATCATTGATAAACATGAACTGAAACCAAGATTTGCTACAATTCTACCAAATTATTAGAGCTAAGAGGAAAGGAAAACTGCATTAGAAAAGAAGTCCTACAGATCAATCAGTCAAAAGATCTATTGCATAATGTCAAAAATGGAAAGGTCAATAGTTGCATAGTCTTTTCTGTTTTAGAAACATGGAAGCAAATACAAACACCACAAGAAAGGGACAAAGGGTTGTAAGTGCTTCCGAAAAGTAGAAATAGAAGCAAAGAACTCTGACGAAGGGAAAGTGTTTTTTCATCAAAAATGTCTTACCTCAGACAGGCCTGGTGGTTAATGCCTGTAACCCTTGCACTCTGGGCAGCTGAGGCAGGATTGCTAGTTCAAGTCCAGCCTAGGCAACTTAGTGACTAAACAAGACTATGTCAAAACTTAAAAGGGCACTCAGGAATGGGGAGGGATATAACCTAGTGTAAAAGCAAGGGGCTCAATTTTTCTACCAAAAACAAGACTTAGCTTTGATTTTTAAATTGTGTACAGGTTTAAATTTGACAGGAACAGGCTCAGATTTTATAGATCACATGAAATCTACAACGTGAAAGTCACAGGAAAAACACTGAAATAAATTCCCTGAAACATCAGCGGTGGTTGCCTCCGGGTAATCATACTCCTCATGCCTTCTTTGAACCAGGGCCTTGCACATCAAGGTAAGTTCTCTCCACCTGAGCTGCACTCCCTCCACAGGCCTCTGAACTCTCCACTCCTTTCAAAGTCTCTAAAATGGGCATCAGGAAAAAATGGATGAATGACAAAGTCAGGGAAGTCATTAGGTACATGTAAAGAAAACCATGAGCGATAAACTAAAATAAAGTGAGTAAGAAGTAGGGCACCATAAGAGATTGATCCTTATTCAAGTGATCACTGTGAGGCTGGAGGGAATAATCAAAAATGGGTATTGCATCAGCCATTCTGCTGAGGCACTTAAATTACATGAAACAAAAAATAAATGATGGAGATCAAAGTTCAATATTAGGTCTTTTTTAATGCAAATGAAATGCAAGCAATTAAAATCTCAGTTGACAGGGCATTTCAAGAGTTAATATCTCAAAATCAGAAGAAAATGAAAGAATTCCTTCTCTTCCTCCTGCTCTTGCTATCAAGGATAAAGACACAGTTGTAAATAGATATCACATATAGGAAGTATTATTGTAACATCAACGAGGATATTATTTTAATGTGCAAAATGCAACGTTGAACTGGATTTCTCCTTGAAGGCTCATGTTGCTTGTGAGATCTGATTATCCTGATAGCAGTAGTAATGGGAGTCTTTTGCTTTTCTGTAGCATTTACTTCTTGCTTGAGTTGGCTTTCAGTTATAAAGTCAAAGAAAGCACTTCTCTGTCTGGTCTGCATTTATCTCAAGTGTGCATGAAGCAACGTTATAATGAAGAGTGAACATCAGCATCTCTCTGGTGACAGGTCCTACCAGCAATATGCTCTACACATTTTTGTAAGATTTGCAAAAGTAGGACACTTTAATCAAAATTAGTAGCTATCTTTGTTTCTTTCCTGTCTAATTTACCCTGCAATACACTTCTGCTTCTGTGGAATTGGAGTAGCTCTGAAGCAGCTGAGCTGGGAACAACTGAGTCTAAAGCACTTAGTCCACCATCTGGATCACAGTCAGGTCTCTGCATGTTTTTGCTCTTCCCCGCTGTCCTGGTACGGCTGTGGCTTCCAGGGTTCCATTTTCAGCTCCGTGTATTAATACACTCCTGAGACACAGAGACAGAAAGTTGTCTCACAGAACTACTGATGTGTCCTCTTGAGGATGGGGGGGGTTAAAATGTAAAATACACAGCATGGAAAGCAAGGCTGTGGGAAATCCTCCCCCCCGCTCAATCTTTTATCTTGTAGTGGTAAAAAGTCTTGATGTAGCTTCCCCCATATTCGACAAAAGTATAGATATCTGATATTTTTATAGCTCAGAAGCTGAAAGAAAATTTTACAATTACAAAATAATGTAAAAGCAAATTTTAATGAACAATGAATACTTTTGCAGTCTTGGTAAAACTACTCTTAAGTTGTAGTCATTTCAAGTGATTTTCAGAGCTTGAAGTAAAAAATTTTCAAAAGAAAAATTACAGGCAATTATTGTGCTAAAATATAACAAATCTTTTGGATTTTATAACTTTTCTGATATTTGTTTGTTTTATAAAATTCACAGGGCAGGGATATAGGTCAGTGGCACAGCACCTGGCTGGCAAGTGCAAGGTCCTGAGCTTGATTCCTGGTACCTAAATAAATAAATAAGATGAAATAAAATATAAAATTTGAACTTTGTTGCTCTTTATTTGATTATTCTAAATAAATGTTCACTTTTGCACCTATTTTTAGTTTTTTTAGTACATGATTGTAGTACACAATATTCATTCCTTGTGGAAATATGTGCATATCTGTAACACATCTTAATTCATTTTTTTCATCCCCTTTTTCCCTGTCTCCCCTTCCATCCATCTCTTGATTGCCTTCCTTTCTGAGTGGAGCAACATCAAGAAATCAAATAATAACAAATCTTGGTAAGATATTGGGTTAAAGAAGCTCTTCTACACTGTTGGTGGGAATGTGACCTACTTCAATCACTATGGAAATCACTATGGAAATTCCTAAAAAAACTGAAAGTGGAAATTCCATTTGACTTGGCTGTTCCTCTTCTAGATATCTTCCCAACAAAATTAAAGATATCATATTACAAGGTTACATGCATAACCATTTTTATTGTAGCACAATTAAAAGTAGCTAAATTTTGGAAGTGTCCTATATGTCCAACAGAAGAATAGATAGAGAAATGTACTATTTACCACACAATTAGCAAATAATAAATTACCATAAGATCTTGGTCTGTATTCATGACATAGCCCTTAGCCATAAAATTATGTAGATAATTTGTGGAACTATGCAGAATAATTACTGGAAATAATTTTTTCTACATAGGTATTTATATTGATCTGTGTCCTGTGTTTTATGTATTGGTAAATTTATGATATTTTGGTACAAAAAGAATATTTTATGTGCAGACTTCCACTGATTACAGATGAACTCCCTTAAAATCATGCACATTGGAATTATCTTAAATAATAAAATGAACATGGGCTTGCTAATCGTCATTTGAGAGGTACATCTAGATAATCGCCTCATAGGGATTCAGTTCCACTTTTGGAGATTTGGGCACACACTGAAATCCTCTGAGAATTACACGATATATTTTGAATTGGTTATTAATTACTGTGGGATAAATGTGAATTCGGATTGTTACTGTGACCAAGCGAATGTGCCCCTCGCCAGCTCCACTTAACACTACTGAGATCAATGAGTGTGTTTTACAAAATGCACTAATCAAAAATTAAACTGCGATACTGTGACAAGTGTACAATCACAGCTAAGAAAAAGGTTGTAAATTATCAAAATTGAAGATGGACATTTTCACTTCACTAGTCCTAGCGCACCTATGAACGTAGCAGATCACTCTGCAGCGGTGGAGTTAGAGCCAAATAGACTCGAGTCACCGGAAAGAGGCAGTTTGATCTTCCACCCTGGATTATCCTTCTGGCCAGGCTAATGCTCTGGTTCTACCCAGGTCAACATTTCTATGCCTCTGATTATGTCAATTTATTTTCATTTTGAAAATAAATTACCTTCCATTTCTTAAAATGACAAAATCCCAACAGATTAAACCACTCAAAATATATTGCTAGACTATCTCCGAGCACAACAAAGATTTAGTTGACTAATTCAGCTAAGTTGGCTAATTACCATTTTTATCTTCATTATGTGAGCTGACTGCAGTGCTTCTTAATTCTATCACTCCTTTCCATGCTCTGGCAAAGCACGCAGCCTGCGGGTGCTCTGACTCGGGTTCCTGGAATTCTGCCTGATCTCTGCCTTTGCAAGTTGACACTGCAGCCAGGAAACAGGTTAGATTATGCTGATTCTGAGCTGTGCAAACGTTGCTTAGTCCGGTGATCATTAACTGTCCATCAACAGCAGCCTGGCAGCGTTGTAAGTGAGGGTCAGCTTGAAGGAAGGCTTTTTTTTCCCTCCGTCACATTACAAACTATTGACCTTGGAAAGAAATTAGTCAGTGGAAGAAGAGTGTAGAGAAAGAATTAAAAGAGATGTAAACAACAATATAAGGAAGAAGAAAGTGGCCATGAAGATCGTTTTTCTTCATTTAAGTAGCATATCTTAGGCTGAATTCTTAAAAAGGCTAAACAAGCTCTCTAACAACCTATTGGCCTCTTTGTCTATAGTCAGTGGTCACAGCAAGGACTATGGAAATACAGAAAAAACGAATCTGCAACTGATGTGTGTAGCAATATGTAGCAATACTCCGTGCATGAAGAGAGGCTACTCTGCTCTGAATTTTGACAGTTTTACTCCGTGGTTCACAGATCGCATGTCACAGGAAATGGAAATAGAAACACAGGATGCGCACTGAATCATTCAAAGAATGAGCCCATCAGCTGCTAATTATATACAAGAGATTCCCACTGTGAATCTCATCTCTCAGAAGGGAAACTAACCTGTCAAGAAACTCTCTGGATATTCTTGATGGTTCGGAGACAAGGGGAAAACAGCTGAGGCAAAGCAGATGAAACTGAAGGTGAATGGATCATGTTTCGATCTGTCTTGTTTCAAGAAAGAAAAAATCGAGGAAATGAGTAAATAAAAATGTGATCATTCAAAATTCCAGATAACATCGTTTATTCATCTATTAACTTCTGCAGTAATTTTTCCTCCTCAGTTGTATCTCAGATGTTATGGAATGCAGGTTTCTAAGATCTTCCATTCCTGAGCGTACACATCCTCTTTAATACCTGCCTTGAAGTGTGGCCAGGACTTGTAAACAGGATATTTGTTCTACGATTAGGTTACTAATCAGTGGGCTTCCAGTTAATGAGAATAGAGGTTTCCCTAGATAGAGCTGACCCAATCAGGTGAGTCCTTTCACAGAAAGGGTAGCCCCATCTCCTGCTGGCCTTTCAGATAGACCTTCATGAATTCTACCACCACAAGGAAATCAATTCTGCCAACAATCACATGAACTTCTAAGAGAATCCCAACCTCAGTTGTAGCCCTTAGCTATGACTGCTGACTTGAAAACTTGAGCAGAAGCCCAGAAAACCTGACTCAAACACCAGATAGACAAAAACTGGGTTGTAAAAGGTTTGTGTTATTAAAATCCCAAGTTTGTAGTGGTTTGCTACACAGAAATGAAAATTAGTAGAGATTACATGTTTGAAATGAGAGCTTTAAAGTTTATTTGTGAGTGTATGTTTGTATTAATACATACCTATAAACACAAATATATATTTTTATATATACTCATGTATATACTCATATATGATGATTTTCATACGCTTGATTCTGGGGATCAAAACTAGGGCCTTGTATATGTTAGATAAGTTCTATATCACTCAGCTGTACTCCTGGCTCTATTTCTCATACTCCTGGCTCTATTTCTCATACTTTATATACTTTATATGTCCTCATGTGAGATATTTTCCACTCAATGAAGAGTTTTCCTCACTGTCATGTTTCTCAAGAATTAACTAAACTAAATCTTTTTTCTAATCCTTATTTTGTTCTATATTTCACAATCCAAATATCAGTGTAAAATCTTTATTAATTTTTCAGATAAATTTCAAATTCTCTAGTTTAACTTTCACTTTTCCCATCATTACGTTCAAGTTTTTTCCATTCAATTGATTTCTAACTTTACCTTTCTAATCACTGAGGAAAAGTAAAGAAATGACAATTTTGAAAGTTTATAACTGTATTTTAACTTGTAGTACACATAGCTATAGATCTATAAAAATGATTTTGAAATGTAAGTTTATTCTTTAAAAAATGTAGGGGGAGGAGTGGGATTGTGGCTCAAGGGCAAAGTGCTTGCTTCATATAAACAAGGCCCAGTTAGATCCTCAGCACTTTCCCCCTCCAAGAAGGAAAAAAGTCATAGGTAGTATTTGCGATTTTAAACAAAGGATTTCAGGCACAAATTGATTTGTGGGTAATAAAGTATAAACAATGACTTAAGGGCCATGTTTCCTATCGCGAGGGATATTCCCAGCAAGAAGTAGAGGCTCAGGCAGTTCCAACCCAGAAAAGGACAAGGGAGTGAGAAGAATAAAAATATTTGTGGTCTCTATTTGAAATTTTTATAGTGTTAATGGTAGATCTCATTCACTGTTTCTTAACAGATAAAGAACTATCAATTTAATATTCAAATGACTCACCAAAAAACACTTAATACAAATAATTTAAAAATAACCACTAGCTGTCAGACTCTGAATGTGACAAAGGCTCTACTGGTAATGTAGATACATTATTGCATTTAATTTTCATCATAGAATATTATAAGAATAATACGATTATCTTTAACACTATAGTAATGACAAAAATAAGTAGCACATCACTCCATCTGATTCTAATCACCAAAGCATTACTATTTATTTATTTTACTTATTTATTCTGAACACTCTGATGCTTCATGGCAGTGTCTAAGCAAAGACTGACCCAGGGCACAGCAGTGAACAGCAGAATGGGGAGAAGGTGAGAACAGCCCATCATCGCTCTGAGTTTTCTTTTTGTATCATGGCAAGTGTTGGTCCAAACCACACTTCACACTGTGATGCAGGACAGCAGACACTTATATTCAATGTTGCATTTTATGTGCTTTGTAATCACATGCAAAGACTAGGCTTTTACTAACATATGATGTCATGACTGCATGAACACACACAAAAAATATGAGCCCACATATCTGAGTAAGTTTTAGTTTATCCAATAATCTAGCAATTTTTTTAAATTTTATTTTAAAAAAGCAAAACAGAAAAAAAGGTAGAAGCAATACAGAATTTCAAAAAAAAAACAGTAAGAAATCAATACTAGTCAATATATTACATATTGTTATTTTAGAAGTAGTTGCTCAAGTTATGAGATCTTGGCATAAAAAACGATCAGACAATCAAACAGTGACAACACCAACTATTCTTTCTGGTGAACTAACAGAATTAGTGGTATAGTTATCTATCTTGTGTACTCATGCATACATACAGTTATATGTGCATATCTGCAAACATAGAATCTTTTCCTTTCTTCCATTTCTCCTTTCCCCTATACTTTGCTGTTTTCTCAACACTATAGAGTCAAGGGTAAAGTAGACTATGTATTTCCCATCAAAGATGCCCCATCACCTAGAAAAGTGCTATTTCAGTAGCAATACCACTCCATATTGTGTGACCCATATTAGCACCTACTTACTACATTTCATGCTATATCCTCAAGTGCCACAAATGACTACCATAATACATGATTTTACCACTTAAAGAGACAAAATGAATCATTACAGATATATAGCCTGCTAAATCATGATAGCTGTTTTCAGACAATTTAAATACTAGCATGAGAAAAAGGAATTAGAGTCCTATTGTGTGATTTCAAGAAACAGAATTAAGATAATATATGAAGTTAGATGGAAACGAGCATAACAAATCTGTCCAATATAGTGGTTAGTTAAATCGAGATTCTAAACAACAAAACTAGATAAGCTCTAACCTTGAATCTAAACACCTTTACCACCCCTAGTACCTCACATAATGTGTCAGGTACAGAAAGCCTCAAATTTTAATATGCACAAATATCAATTGTCATTTATGTTTTCAGTATAAGTAAATGAAAAGCTTTTGTACTATGTGAACCACACAATTCTTTACTGAGAAGCAGTACATAAAAGAAATTCATAATACATTGAACAACAGATAAATAAAGTTGATATCTCCTTAGGAAATGGAAAGACACAAGCCACTTCATTTCTGTAATGACTATACATGTTCCAAGATATATCTGCGCAATCTTTTTAATAAAGTGAAAGGAGAACTTCAACTTGGTTTGAGAGCCCCTGCAAAAGGTTATAAACTGCACATTGGATGAGCTTTCTCTTTAATGTTCTCTATGACTCTAATTTTACTGTGCAAAATCTGTAAGGTGCTACAAGTGAAGAAGAAAATAAAGAGGCAAACCTCCTATGGGAAGAGGAAAAGATTTCAGAATCTTTTTGGGATATGTTTTATGAAGTGCCATAAAACGTGGAATATTTGCTTTAGCATTAAAGGATTATGGGCTATGAACTGCCTCCACCCTGGAGAAAGCATGAGTTGTATGTGTGAAGAACAATAGCTTAGAAAGACCTCTACTTACTTATACTGAGGCAATCATTTGCTTCGGTATCTCTAGTTTTCCTAGACTTTCTTCACAGTTTGAAACATCCACATGACTACAGAGTTAAATCTCTTTGCATAGCTAGCCTTCTCTTTTCTTGCTTATCTTACTCAGTGAATTTTCTGAGAATAACATGTTTATGGATAAGTAGTCATGTATACCCAGCTGTCCCTGCAAAGAACTTCCAAATGCCACAAGAAAACTTGTCCCTCTTATCACTTATTTAAAAGATTTGCACATGTCTTAGCACTCATGCTTTGTGATTATGCCTGGTCCTTCTAAACTCTCTCAGCTGGTCATAAGAGTCTTTTTTCTGTGTCAAGCGGCTGTCACCAAATTCATTTTGAATTGATTTTGGAATATGGAATTGGAAAGAACAATTATACTGTTGCAACACATTTAAAATGTGCAATGTGCAAACCACAGTTCCTTTCTTAACAAATATAAAATATTTTAAACTATATTAATGCATACAAAAGCATTTAAATATTGAGTTTATTCTGTATAATGTTAAATTTACACTGGGATTGTTATTACTTTGTAACCATACAAAACAAGCTCAAAACAACCTGAATCAGCCATCAGAAGAGATGGTAAACTATAATCAAAGGGAATAGTTATGAAGATCCAGAATTCTGAATTTCAATTGCCATCTGCATACCCTGAGAGAAAATAATCTCGCGTATAAACATACATAAAATCACCATGTTAGTTAAAGTCCAACTGTAACTACATAGGACAAACACTGAGTCATCTAGAGAGTTGAAGAGCACATTCTGTAGGCTTTTCCTGATTGTTATTGGAGTATATTCTCTAAGGATGTTGCCTAAGAATACATATTTTTGAAAATCTAACAGACTGGAGGCTGCTAGTATCTAGATTCAGAACCCAAAGCAAGTAGATGCTGTAGTTTGCTGCTCAGGTTCTCCATTCAGCAAGAATCGACTCCCACATCTGCTGCCTCCTTGGGCACAGTCCACATCCGGTGATCTGGTCCTGTGACCAGACAAAGACTTCATGTGCATGCATCAGTCTGGGATAACTGAAAGGGATTTGATGTTTCTCTAATTTCCTTTCAGATGCTGTTCCTGGGAGCACTTGCTGGTAAATTTCCCATGAATTACTCTCCATGTTAGGATGAGTTTCTCAAAAAACCCAACCTATAATAGCATTTCCTTAAGTGTCCTTCATTGCAAAGTGGAAAATAGGCAGTGACTAATGGGGGAGCAGAATGAAAATGTGTAGGTCTGGGGAGGAAATACCAGAAATCCCAAGGAACGATAAGAATATGACAAGGTAGGCAAGTAGAGGGTAACAAATGTGGCCTAATCAAAGTCTCAGCAGAGGGTGTTATGGTTTAGATCAAAAATGTCCCCTGAAGAGCTGATGTGCTCAAAGGAGGGGCTTATGGAAGTCGAATGGGTCATGGGGCCCCTGGTCTCATCTGTGGAACCATCTGCTGTTAGAAGGTGAGGCCTGGCCAGAAGATGTGACTCATTGGGAGGTACATCTTCTTCCCTGTTCTGTTCCTTTTCTCTTTGCTTCCTGGTTGTTCTGCTGTGAGCAGCTTTCCTCTGTCCTGGTCCTTCCACCATGCCATTTCTCTGCTTAAGCCTGCCAAGCATGAGCTAAAACTTCCGAAACTATGAATCAAAGTAAACACCTCATCCTTTAAATTGTGGGTATCTGGTGTTTTGTCCCAGCAACAAGGAAAGTGACTAAGATAGAAGCTGGTACCAGAGAAGCATGGTCTTGATGTGACTGACTGACCACGTGGTTTAGAAGTCTTTGAACCTGGGTTAGGGAAAGAATTTAGAAAAATTCGAACATGTTTGGTAGAGAAGCCCTGGAATGCTTGAATCTGATCTAGATAGGAGATTCTGGTTGTAGCTCAGAAGACCAGAATGCTGGTAGAATTGAAAATGGGAAAAAACAGACCCAGGAAGTTTCAACTGGGAACAAAGGTTGCATTGGTAGTTGACACAAAGGCATGTGTGCTAGGCTCTGGTAGAATATTTATATGCATTTTAATTACATACTGAGAATTTACAGAAGACAAAGATTAAGGGTGGTGGACTAATTAATCTGGTGGAGACAATTTTAAAGTAGACCAATATTCAGGCTGCAGCATGGGTACTGCTTACTGCTTTTAACAAGATTTATAGTAAGAAACAGGAACAAAAAGCCCATTTTAAAAGTTTTCAGTTTCTCTATAGAGAAATACCTCCAAAGTTGTAGCAGAGGAAAACTTGGTATTGAAGAGAGTAGCATTAAAATAAAACCAAATACTTTACACTGAGATAACAGGAAAGATACCTTCAGGGCATGAGAAAAATCAGCAAGGCCCCAACTTAGGGGTGCAAAAGTGAACAACTTTGTTTTGAGAAGATACCCCCCACAGCACCCTGCTCAAGAAGCGATGCCTAGGGAATTATTTTCCTGGGGTTTCCTTCATAATTCTCAGCCATTCACATATTTAAAAGCAATGGCAGCCATGATCCAAGGGGATTGTCTACTGCTAGAGCTGACAACAGACCTTGGTGTCTTCCACAAGGTGCTAGTTTCACAGGGATGCAAAACATAAGAATTTTGAGGTGGGGAAGGCTTAAGCCAGATTTCAGAAGGCCTGGCAAGCCAGGCAGTGCGCCCTTGAGGGGTCAACATGAAGCTGAGAGAACGAGCAAGTGCAATGGGAACCCCAGGATGTCAGCAGTGCTAGGAGTGTGGAATGTTAGCTGATTAAAGCCACAGATGGTGAGTATAGCTGCTCCAAGAGGGAGGCCATGAGGACTAGCACCAGCAATTTCACAGGTGCTGGACCTCTCCAAGCCCTTTGGAATGAAGTTTATTTCACATCTCAGCTCACATCTCACCACAACTTCCTTGTACTGGGTGCTGGTCCTGGACATACGAGATTCAGTGTTTGTTTGTGCTTTAGGCTTGCTTTGGTCTGATTTCTTTATCACTATTCTATATTTTGGAATGTGAATGTTTACCCTGTTCCCTGTGTGTTGGCCAGTGTTTAACTTTCTTTTTGATTTTCACAGGGGCTTAAAACTTAGAGTTTGCCTTGAATTTCCGAGGAGGCTTTGGGATTAGACTTTTCAACAAGGTTAAAACTATTAAGATTCTGGCAGTGCTTAGAGATGGGTTAACTACATTTTGCATAAAGAGATGGACATGCGTCTTCTGGGGCCCAGGACAGAATGCTTTGAGTCAAATCAAGAATGGCCCCCAAAGGACTGAAGTACTCACAGGTGGGACTTGTGGAAGGTGAGTGGAATTATCCACTGGCAAGTTCAGCAGATGACTATGCTTTTAGAAGGTGGGCGGCTTTCTTTTACCCAAGTCCATCCACCATGCTCTTTCTGTATTTAAGCTTCTGAAACTGTGAGCCAAACTGAACTTCTCCCAGTTTAAATTATAGGTATTATACCCTTTGTCTCAGTAATGAGGAAAATGAGTAAAACAGAGAGCATCAGAGAGAAGAGCAGCCCAAAAATACCGTGCAAAGTAAGGTGAAGAGAGAGACAGGAGTTCAGCCTTTCGTGGACCACTGGAGTTGGGGTAGGGTAAGAAGAAAAGTATTATAGAGCTACAATAGTAATGCAGACTCAAAACTGGATTTAGAAGCCCAAAGAAAGTGAAGGAAATATTTTATAAGGAATGGCACATCATAAGTTAAAGTATACAGAACAACCCAGTGTGAGTTAGGTAAACTGTGTGCATGAGTACTGAAGATGAGTAATGAAAAAATAAAAAAAGATTGGTAATATACAGGGGGATGGAACAGATAAGTAAATATGGTAAAGATAATATGAACCAAGTGTCTCACTGTTGGAGAAGATATTTACACATATGGTTTTAAATTAAGGTTAGAGATGCTGGTGTGAAATCACAGATGTTAGCATATACAGATAAATAAAAATAACTGTAAATTACATCATATGTACATGCATATTGTGCGCACACACACACATGCATATTGTACATGTATATTTTCCAGCTATGTCCAGTGAGAAAGTCTGATGGTTGTGATACCCCAATACCAATGCATGTGCCTAACACCTGTATTTTGGTTTCTAAATTCCATTCTCAACATAAACTAGAGAACTGCTTAGAGAAGTGATTGGCTCCAGGGCTGGGAAAGGGAACATAAGAGATGTGCATTTTTGAGACAAAATAAAAAATTGTTTAAGATTGAGGGAACATATCAGGAAGTACACAGAAATCAGACTGCATGAGATACACTGCCCTAGTCTAGAAAAATTTGGTCATCAATGTGAAGAATAATGGTAGCAAATTAAAAGCAGTGAATCTAATTGTTTTAATGAATACATGTTGATACTACTCAGAAACCACTCAGATATCAAATTACTTAATCAGCAATGAGAAAGTAAAATCTATGTGCTACTTCAATCCAAAAGACCAGAATCACCCTGACATTAAAACCAGATAAGGACATGACAGAAAAGCTGTTGTCTGATATCCCTGATGAACATAGACACATCCTCAAAACACAGCTGAGCAAGCCAAATTCAACAGCACATTCACATTATTGACCACATACAAGTGGTCCTGAGGATGCAAAGATAGTTCAGTATTTGTGAATCAATAAACATGATACACTACATCAACAGAAGAAAGGACAAAAATATATATTTCTATAAATTCATACAGAAAAGGCTTTTGACAAAATTTAATATCCCTTCATGATGAAATTTTTGAAAAAAGTTCTATAACTCTATGAAATAAAGGTCATTTACAATTAACTGAAGTTTATTTTTCTTCAAAGACTGCAGGGAATCCCAGACAGAGAGATTGGGCAAGATAAAGAAATAAAGGGCATCCAAACTGGAAAAAGTCAAATTGTTATTGCTTTTAGATGACATGATCTTACACAATGAAAACTGTTAAACCTCCACCTAAAACCTATTAGAACCAATACATTAAATTGGCAGAATTGCTGTATACTACCTGAGTTATGTACTACAAAACTGTAGCAATCAAAAGTGGATGGCGTTAGCATAAAAGTAAAATCACAGACAGTGGAAAAGAATATAGTCCATCAGTAAAGCTACACACCTGCAGCCAACTAATGTTCAGCATGAACACGAGAACATGCACTGGGAGAGGACAGTACTTGCTTTCTTTTTAACAGCACTCATCTCTTTAGCAGCTACATCTCCTTTGGATCCAGATTTACACTTGGTCCCTTCAGTACCAAAAGTTAAGTTTTTCAAATTTGTCCACTCTTCCTTTTGTCCTTCATACTCATTAAAAGCCTGGGTAAAAGCAGCTGGATTTACCCATGTGACAGCCTGAATATTGATTGGACCATCTTGAAATTTCCTCACCCAGAATAATTAATGCATTGCCCTTAATCGCAGCCTCCAGCAAAGTCTCAGGACATGGGCAAAATATACACAGACTTTCTGTCATGCACACATGGTCTCTAGTCCAAATGCCAATAGAATCTTTATTCCTAACTAAAGACCTCTTGAGCCTGGTTTTTACTGTTCACACTCCTATTAGATTCTGGGCTTCTGAGCTCCAACCAGAATCACTCATTAGAATCTACTTACTGTACAGTATTCCAAGGTTTCTCCAGCCTGCATTACAAACCCTTCCAAGTTCCTCCAGTAAACCAGTCCCAAAGACTTTTAACCATCTGGTCAGGCAAAGAAACAGCAAAGACACTATTTTTCTGCTATCAGTTTATATATATAATAGTTAGCTTTCCTGTTGCTGAACAGAATACCAACACCCACCACTTAAAGGAGCATAGATTTAATTTAGCTCACAATTTCAAGAGAGGCTAGCACAAGACCAGTAGGATCCAAGGCAGAAACCTCATGGCAGAAGGACATAGTGGAGCAAAAAGCTGCATTATTCATGATGATTGGGAAGCAGAGCAGGGAAGAGACCAAAACAGGGACCATGTATCATACCCAAGACCACACTGCCGTGACCCACCGAGATATACCCAAGATCTTACTTCACTAAACCACTAAGAGCTTTTTAATCCAGTGAAGTTGACATACCAATATTAATGGTCACAAGTATCAATATTATGAAAGTGAAAGAAAAACCTAGGAGCTATTTCAGATTTAAAAAATAATAAACAGAAACCCTAAAGGAACATGAGGCCAAACTGCAATGCATCATTCGGTATTGAGTAGTATTGCTATAAAAGTCATTATTGTGATGACTGATAAAATCTGGGTAGAGTCTGAAGACTTGAAGATTGATGGCAATATTTTAATGCCAGCTTACTAATTTTGATGGTTTGTGTTACAAAGAATACCTATGCTTGCATAACAGAGTATTTAGGGGTAAAGAAGCCCTGTGTAAACAATGTGATCCCAAATGGCTCAGAAACAAAAAAATTATTTCCACTTTTTGGCATATTTGTTTCAAACTATAAATAATTGAAATTAAGAATAATGTAATACTAGAACTCCATTGTCTTCAAGATTGTACATAGTGAGAAATCAATTACTAGTGATAGGGAAAGAATGAGAGCTGCCAACTGTGTGACAATGAAATTAGTAACATTTTACAGAATGTTACACTGGGATGGCTCTGCTGAAGCTAGTACACAGGTGGGTATGCTATCTCAGGCACTTGAGAGGTTCAGATGTAATGATCACTAACATATTGGTGTTGGAGTACTATGATGACAATGAAAAAGCCAAAAGCTAAGGGTGATTCATTATCAATTTAAAGCAAAGTGCTAAGCAGAAGATGTACCCCAGGAAAGTAGTATAGTGTGCTTATGGAGTGATGCCAACTCTGCCCTTCTCGGCAAAGTAGAGTACAAAGGGCCCTGGGCTATCTGAGTGTCTCACCGAGCACCATGTTGCTCTACTATGCAGCAGAGAACATTTGAAAAACAATTTCTGGTACATTAGTGGGCCCTGGTAGAGAATGTAATGATTACGGCTTAAGATAAGGATAAGAAGTGTGTTAGTTCTATCAAGTCTAATGCTTGAAAGTCCCACTACCATGGAAGGCAGGAAGAGGATTATGGGCAGTCGATGGTGGGAGTAAAGGTCAACCTGATGTGCTTGATAGATAAGCATATTATGTTGGTATAAGCTCCCAGAGAACTTTATAAAATGTAGCCCCTTTCTGGGTGCTTCTGCAGTACAATGATAAGGAATTGTGTAACAGGCAATGACTACAATGCTAACATACAAGAAATCCTAAGCAGTGTGGAAGGGTTTCTGTGGGTTGTCAGAGTTCCAGGAAGAAAACACTGGAGTCCTGGAGGCAAAAATTTCTAGAAAAGTGGATGTGGATACAGCTGTGCAAGTGTGCATTAAGGTGACAATGATAGAGTCACGTGTTTATGATCGTCAGAGAGCACTCACAGTGAAATCCAATTCAACCAGTTGATGCAAGCCTGTGCTTACACAATGAGATTATAATAAGATAATGGTGGCTGCAATAAAAGAGATATATGGGGCCAATAGCAAATACTACTCACTATGGTATTCAGATAATAATGTTACTATGTGCCACCTTCTAGCAATAGATACTAATGCTCAGATGACACAGTTCTTTAAAGGTTCCAATTTGACACTCGTTGGTCAGTCCAATCCATTGAACAATTCCTATCCTGGGAAGTTAATTAATTCGTATTTCTGAAGTTGAGACATATAATGGATATGGTTTGCCTAAACCAGCAATATAATCTAAGTTCTTACTGAATTTTCATTACCTCACATGATACCTATAACACTGTGTTACTTTGAATAAAGAGGATTAATCTATAGATAGTTGCAACAGCTTGATTCATTCCATCAAATACTACACCACCTAGAAGGGCCACAATGAAAGTGCAATGGAACAGCATTTTAAAAACATAGATAAATCACCAGAATAGAGAAAGCATAGTGTAAAGATGGAACAATTTAACTCCATGAGGCAATGTATTGCTTAAATTAAAAATGTGGTGCTATATTTCCAACAGGTAGAATACTATTGTTTGGAGAATCATGGCTTGAAATTAGCACTGACCCTCTTATTATTTTGTGAGTAATTCAGTGGAATTCTTTGTTCACCTCCTATTGTAGCTTTAAACTTTGTGAATTTTGATATTTTTGTCTCCAGAGAGAATGCTTCAAACAGAGGAGACAATAAGCATTCTATTTAACTTTAAACTGTGGCTACCACCAGATTCCATTTGCAAAAAGGTAAGAAAAAGATGCAGCATCTTGGTGTGGCCATTGATACTGATTATGAGTAAGTAGAACTGCTCGTATTTACCAGGGGCAGTTGATCTGTAGAGATCTCTCTGGAGAGTCTGTTGCTTGCTTTTTGTGTAAATAGGCAAATGCAATAGCAGAGTCTCTGATCTCTGAGGTAATGGTCTATTTAGGTCAACCCATCATTTATGGGAGTAGAGAATTTTAATAGCATGCATGATTGGTACTATTCCTATTACCTGTATTCAAAAATGATTCCATTTTTCCTCCACTTTCCTCTCCCATTTGTGAGAGTAAGGATTAAAGGAGTTAATACTCAAAACAGTAGCAAAGCAGGTTACAATCTTTGCAATCAATTTTAAGTGACTCAGCCATCAAAATATAATAGAAAATGAGAACTACAATTCACTGCACATTTATACTGTGCCAAGCATCATACTATATTACATACATGGATTTTTTCATTCAATCCTTAGGGTCACTGCTGAGGAGAATAAATGTTATTAAGCTCATTTTACAAGGAGGATACTAATGATTCAGGAATTAGTTACTCTATCCAGGTTCACACGAGTAGGGTGGTACAGGGGTACTCAGTTTGATTAAGAGGAACAGCCAGATAACCTGTTAAAATATAGTACATGGTTTTAACTCCAGAATTTCTGACTTAGAAGTCAGGAGAAGAGCCTAAAATTGTGCACTTCTAACAAGTGGCCGCACGATGCTGATGCAGTAGTGCGTCCAGGAGCCACACTGCAAAGTCATGGGGCCAATGGCAAGGACAGCACTGCGAGCCGAGCATGCCAACGCCAAAGCTCAAAATTCTCTTCTAACTTCCCTTGTCCTCCAGTATTTATCTGAGCATGACACCCACTGCTGGTGCAAACGACTTTATAACCCTGGGTAAGACAGAGGGTATTTCAATTTCTTTGTGAAATAGTCAACCAGCCTTGCACCAAATTCATGGAAATATAACATCTTCTCTAATATCAATTTAAATTATCTTAAGAAGTGCAACAAAATCTAAATAGCTATTGAATTTGAAAGCAAGACTGCATTGCAAGCAGTCTGGGATTTACTCTCTGCAGAAGTAGCAGGCCATTCATACCAAAGACCCTGAAGAACAAAGGAACAACTGGAAGCTGGGGGTATCAGATGACAGATGAAAAACATGAGAGAAAAAGAAAGCAAAAGTAGTCAATAAGCAGTGTACTGACTATGATTTCCCCTAAATTTGAAATTAGTGTGTATTTGCAATAAAAATAATTGCATTCACTTTTGGGGAGTTGGAACATGAATATAGCATGATTTAATCATTTTATATCCCTTTATCCCTCTCCTAATCACATCCCTGCTCCTTTGCCCAAAGGGTATGATTTCTCCCTACCATCTCTTCTTTATTTGACTCTTTTATTTACTTATGACTTAGGTTCTCATATACCACAATGTTAAGTGAAATTAGAAAATTAGACACTGCAGATTTCTCTTACATGAGAAACCCAAATTTGGTATTAAAACAGGAATGTAGTTTTACCCATTATTTACATTAGGAGAGAACGAGTAGAACCTTTGTTTGAAGAAGAGTTAGTAGTTACTTGGACCTTATGTCTTAGCTCTGTGGCAGACAGATAAAATGTATATAGCGGCTTTGAAAAAGTTGTGAATGTAATCATTATGCACTGCAAACATGTACTAATAAAAAATAAAAATTGAAATGAATAAATAAATAAAATGTAAAGAAAATTTTTGTAACAATTAGTGGCAGTATCAGACAGGATATGTGGAGTACTCAAACATGTAGCACTGAAAGTGTTACTAGGCTACAAATAATCAAATAGGAGAACTTCCAAATAAAAGCATTAGCACTCACTGCGTCCTACTCACACTCCCTCAAATGGAACCCAGTAACAGAAGTCACCTTCAGGCAAGCACTCTTCCAAATATGAGAAACTTAATTTAATCTATCACTTTGGGTAGAGCATGTTCTATTGACCTAGCAATTTTATGCTTATTAACTATTATTGCATACTAGGCAATGCCACGTAAGACAATATAAACAACTGACTTATTCTGAAAAAAAAAAAAGAGGAGAAGTTCTTTATGCTTAAGAATATAATTCTGAGAAACTGAAAATTCCTTCAAATGTTGTTTAATTCATCTTTGTATCCCTGAGTTAGTGAGCCAAGTACAGTTTCATAGAAATTATCTCCATTACTTTTTTTGAGACACGGTCTTGGTATATAGTTCAGGCTGGCCTTACACTCACTGTGTAACCCAGGCTGGCCTTGGACTAATAGAAATACTTTTGCCTCAACCTCCCCAGTTCTGGAATCACAAGAATCTGCCACTATACCCAGCCTGACATTACTTTTAAAGTGAAACATTTAACCCTTTTCCAAAATACTGTACTATATTATTTTTGGTTTTTCCCCCAAGACATTTTTCTCCCCTTTAAAATAAGTATATTTTTTTAACACTTCAACATTATTAGTATATTTGTTTTTTTGTTGTTGTTAGTACCTGGGATCAAACTCACAACCTCACACCTGCCAAGCAGGTGCTTAAGCCACTGAGCCAAACTCCTGGCCCTACTTTTTTTGAGTCAGGGTCAAACTATGTAGTTCAGGCCAGCCTTGCTCACGTTGTAGCCCAAGCCAGCCTCCAACTCACAAGGCTCCACCTACCTCAGCCTCCCAAGTGCTGGTATTAAGAGCATGTGCCACCACGTCCAGCACATTAGTATGTTTTTTCAGGGAAAAAATAAAGCAAAGTTGGAAAGAGGCAAGAGTGGTTTTAAACTTTCAAATGCGTTAGCTATGTGAAAACATTTTCTAACAATACTTATTGAGGGTTATGTGATTCCTTCACAAAACATAATTTTGATGCACTATTCACAGTTGATGAGGACTCACGTCTTTTGATTTTGTAAAGCTAGGGATTGAATTGTAAGAAATAAAGCAGGTTTGATTATTATTCTGTTTAACAGAGATAATAACCTGGAAAGGTTATAGTTTTATTCCTCTGTAGGCTATTAATATGTTTTGTTTCAAACTAAGCAATCTTATTCCAAATTTCTTTTTCCACTGGGCTTCTAAATCTTTCTTCAATCAGTCTTTTCATCCTTTGAGTTGCACTGTTTGTGTTAGTATTATATTTAGAATAATTTGAGAATCTCTCATTTACACATAAAGCTAATTAATCCATGTTCAAATACTTTATCTATATTTTTCCTGTATCTCAATTTGAAATTGAATGAAGCTGAAATGAGCACAGCAAGTTTAGCGAGGTCAGGCATATCTGCAACAAGATTTATGTTTCCTGCTATCTTATCTGGACTTGGAAAATTATGGGGTATTAATGAACATTTTCTTATGTAAAGATTTAAGAAGTGTTAGATCAGTGAAATCCAGCAAAGTATTCCCTGGAAACAGACCTACACTCCATCCTGCAAAAATTGGTCCTATCCTTGTGTGTTTTCATCATCGCTAATGAAACAAGGTTAATATATTGCAAAGTTTTCCAAATTATTGCAAAGTAGCCAGCGAGAGCTAAGGCAGAACTTTCATGAGAAAATGAGAACTATTTTTTATGCCAGAAATCCAAAATCCATAAATCTCACTCTACTTCTACCACCCACGTTTGTTTCCCAGATCAACAGGCCTTTTGATTGGTGATGAAGAACAAAGAGCCTTTTGGCATGGTCCACGACCTTACAGACCCAGCTGTTTAATTCCTTGGTTGATTTATTTCATGTGTTGGTATGGTGTGACTTCAAAATTACTGCGCAGTACATAGGTTTTCTGCCTTTTACTGAGTGTATTTTTAAGAAAAAAAAAATGGGACCAAGTGACAAAAATAGATGCATAAACAAGGTCAGCTACTTGTAAGTACTAGTTGAAAAAAATTAAAGGGCATATGAATAATGGAGGCCCATATTTTACATGTAGTTAGGGTGAATGTATATTGTACAGTGGGGTTTTTTTTCTGTGGAAGTTGAGTCAGGACCAAAATAAAGTGAGGAATCAGTTATTTCCAGTTGATGTTAGTCCACAGCAAACAATAACATAATTTTCACCATCTTACAGAAGCATTCTCAGACAATTTTAAAAGTATGTAGGCCTCTGTAGTGTGATAAGAGATAATCTGCCTAATGTAGAATTTCTATCGTTGTATATACAAAAATTGATTCTAAAACCTAAAAACAAAATTAGTTTTATCTTCTTTAATTATGTAAATGCATTAACTACACAACAGAAGGTAATAGAGTTTATTCTTTCCGTGCCAGAATCTCAAGTCCTGTAATTCAAGATTAACTAATTATATTGTCTTATTCTTGTTCAGTTCTTCAAAATCATGTCAAAACTTAGCTTCTTTGTATTTAGAACAGTAGTCCTTCCCCTTGGATATGCACTGAGATCACTTAGTACTTTTCAAATACATACAGCTTTGTGGATCTCAAAAAACAGATCCTGGTGTAATCAACCCAGAGTGTAGCTTAAGTACCAAGACTGCAATAATGCCACAGGAGATTTCATTATGCAGCTAAGACTGAGAACAGAGCGAATGTACCAGGCAGTGTCCCCATCACCTACCACACCATACCTACCTCCGTGGTTTCTTTATGTTTCATTTATTGACAGGAGGCTCTTACCTTGTTCTTTACAAATTAACAATATTTACAACACTTTTTAGCTCTTCCTTCCTATTGAGAAATATTATTGAATTCTTTACACATATCTGAAAGATCTCTTTTTGACATAGGATTGACAGATTTCCTGTTTCAATTAGAACTAATCACATTACAGATCTATTTATTGACATCATTCTCAAATTTATTTTCATTGAACACTTGTATGTAAGCCATGACTAATTCTCTTGGTTCTTGCAACTGTTTTTCTGAAACAAACCTTAATTGATTTTTTTAAAGAATGACATATAGACATTGTTTCTGAGTGCTTATAGATCTGAAAATGCTAATTATATGCTCATGCTTAATAATTTAGCAATGTATAGAATTATACAGCCAAAGTTCTTTCCCCTTGAAAATGTCTGAAGATGTTTGTTCTATTTTATTCTCACACTAAATACTGTTGATGAGAAGTATAAGGTATTTCTCTGCTTCTGTGAGATTGATGATTTTATTCCTAAAAATCATTTTATATGTTTTCTTTTTATTATATGTTCTACAGCCACTCATTTTCTTTACTTTTGCTGGCAGTCTATTGAATAATCATAATTTCAATTTCCACAGTATCTTTGTGACCTTCTTTGGTACTCAGTCCTCTTAATTCCTGTTTGCATTGCATGGTTACCAGGCCATCTTGAGTCTTTTGGGTTTCTTTTTCTCTTAGTTAACCTTTAAAATTTTGCTTTTTCCTCTGAGTCAGATACATGTCTTTATTTTGGTTCTCCTTTTTCATATTTCTGATTTTCTTTAAGCATCCTGTGATCTATTCTTAAGCTTTAAATTTAAAACTGAGGGGGTAGAATGATTAATTGTGAGTCACCGAGTACATGGCCAAAGCCTCACTTTTTGAATTGTTTTAGATAAGAGGAGGAGGAGTTGTTTTTCACCAAGCTGTGACTTTCTAAAGGTCAGAATGAGAGGGCATCACTTTGGAGACTACTTTTATGATCAGGTAACCTTGAGGAAAGCCTTTCTTTTTATCAGGGGTTCCTTATCTTGATGCAGATAAGCTAGTGGAAGGAGGCAAGTGAAAGACTAGAGCCACAGGGCATATGCTTTGTGATGGACTTCTAGTTGATCACAGTTTTTAGCATTTTTCCCACCTGTACCTGAGCCCAAATCTGAACTTATCTGAATGCTGCAAGGAAAGATCATCTGTTTCTCTTCTCCTGTGAATGTTCCTCTTGGTATTCTTGGCTACAACTTTCTTTCTGTTCTACTTGCTGAAGTGCTCCCATTTGATTTATCACTTCCAGAAAATTGTTGAAATCTGCCAACCGCTAATAACTTTCCCTAACATGTTATCTCTCTGGTATGGATTTAGTCCTTTTAAGGTTTTTTCCTTTGTTACTATACTAATTGGATCTTAGGTAAAGGGAGACTAGGACATGTGCTTATTATGCCATCTGGAGCCACAGAAATCAAAGTTTTATTCCTATATTTGTTTCTTATAATTTTAATTTGACCTGAAGAAAGTTTTCTCCGAATCAATGGTTTTGATGATAACAAACAGATATATGTACAACTAACAGATGGACTACATCAAATTTCATCTTACATAACTATATCTAATTAATAGCATTCAATCTAGACTTTCATATAAGGCAGATGCTACGAACAGAGAAGATTATTTATATCAGACAGATGAATGTTCTATGCACTAATGTTTATAGAAAGAGTTAGAAAAATCTGATTCTTAAAATTGTAACTATGATTCTTTCCAAACACAGGGGTCACTTAAATTCCTCTAATAGTTTCAGCTTGACTTAGTATTGACTAATATAAATTATGGCAATTAAAAATTCAAGCAGGGCAGAAAAATAACATTGCTGAAAACTGTATAGTACTTCACTGTCTGACCAGCTTTGAATGGCATGGAAAAGGTAAGTACTTTTTGTGGTGAATATCAACAGTCTTACTAAAAAATGGCAAATGCTTGAAGGAACAGTTGAAGACAGACTCATAAAAGAATGATCTTTGTCAAGAACAAACAGAAACAATACACTAGCCACTCTGTGATTACATTTTCACCAATAACTTAAGAGTAGTGGAGTATTCACATACATATTACGTTAGATCGTTGTGTTTAATACGTTGTATTGGTAGAATTACATTGCACTGGCAGGTTCACTGCTAGCTGCTGTTTGAAACTATCATAGCTGTGCAGTTTAATCTTTCCTTGTTTAATTAAGAAATATATCCCGTTCACTTTATTTTCCTTCCTTCTAACACAAGCTCTGGAATGTGGTAGATGCTAATAAATAGAATGAATGAGCTTCAACTGGCTGACCCAACATTTCCAACCTAGGATGCAGACCAGTGTAGCAAGTAAAAACAGTTTGAATAATTAGCTCCTCTCTGTGTGTATTCTTATCTGAAAAAACCAGCCCTTAAACTCTTCTACTTTTTCAAATGGATAAATTTTCCTAATGTATGTAGTCTATCTTATAAAAGTTTAATAGCAATGATTTAAGCTTCTAAATGTTCCTTACAACCACACAGCCATCTTATTCATGATCCTTGATAATTTTTTGAGCTCAGTACTGCTGACGGCTAACCTTATAAAAGAGAAATAATCATGAGACTTGGTAAGATTACATTCGCTTTCTGTTTATTGAGTTATCTCTTGGAAGAAATATCCACCTTAGGTTTGTAGAGAAGGTAAAGTCATATTGTATGAAGCAATAAATCCTCTATGATCTGTTAAAAAAATACATTGTCCCAGAAGAAGATGAACTTTGTGCATTCTAGATTTCAGATGTAAAAACTGTTTCCATGTTCAGTGCTTAGTTCATTTGTTTCCATTAAGATAAAATGTGCTTTATGTAAACCCTTTTCAAGTCCTTATTTATAAACAAGAGCCATGACTGGGATTTATACTCAGTCTGAGACTCTTCATGTTACTGTTAAAAAAGAGTGACATAGACCACCTGCTCAATATAATTCTTAACTGAATCAGCAAAGAATAAGATTGCTGGTTAGAGTTCCAAGTTCCTGTATGCATCACCTTCCTCTCCCTGAGACACAATATCTGGTGCTCACAAGTTAAAAGAAAATAGGTTTAATCTGGCTCATAGTTTTAAGATATTCAGTCCATGGTTGCCTGGCTCCCAGACAGAAATATCATGGTGAAAAGGCATGACAGAGGACAACTGCTCACCTCTGGGTAGCCAGGATGCAATGAAGAAAGGGAGGAGTTGAAGATAAGAACACATCCTTGGATGTCACATCCGAATGACCATCCTTTAATCAAACACCAATCAAGACCCTCCTCCAGAGAACATTCAGGCATGAACTCGTGAATGAATGAATCCATTGGTGAGTACGGTGCCTCTCTGACCCCATCACCTTCTAAATCCCCACCTCTAAACTCAGTGACACTTTGGGGGGACATTTTAGATTAAACCACAATATTCTGTACCTGTTCCACAAAATCCCTTTATGCAAAACGCTTTTAGCTCATCTCTAAACCCTCAAAGTCATAGTACTTCCAGCAATCCTGAAAGTCCAAGTTCAAAGTCTCCTCCAAGATTCAACACAAACTCTTAGCTGTGAGCCACTCTTAAAAAAAAGAAAGAAAAGAAAAGAAAAGAAAAGAAATTTCAATACTTTTGGCATATAATGGCACACAGTAAACATTCCATTTAAAGGGGAAGAATAAGGAAGTAGAAAGAATCAAAGATATGCCAAAATCAGGAAGGCAAATACTAAATCCTGCAGCTACGTGCCTTGCACCCCAGGGAGGCTGTGATGAGATGCGAGCTCCAAAGGACCTTGCAGCACTAAATTTCCTCTCTCGAGCTGGCTTCTGCATTCCCGTCAGTACCTAAGTCTTTCCTAAGCAAATATGCCATGTTCTTGCATCTCTAGTTCCCAGGATCTCCACTGCACCTTCACCTTCAGTTTCACTCTCATAGCTTCGCATAGAAGCCTCTCAGGGGCATAGCTCTGGTCCCAAGCTCTCCTCTAAAACTGGGATGACTCCAATCGTGTACTCTGTATGTCTGAAAAATGAGTACCATGTGGATGATGCCAAGTTCTGCTGCCAGCTCAAGCAGTAGCCTTGGCCCTTGGACCATGGCTGCAGTACCTCTGGATACCTGGATGGCTGAACTTGCAGAAATTTTTTTTTTCTTTTTTTGGTACTAGGGATCGAACTTACGGCCTCATGCTTACCAGGCAAGCACTTGAACCACTGAGCTAAATCCCCAGAAACTCTTTGTTCAGCATCCCTGAGTGAGGATGGTGCCCTGAGGCTGTCTTCTCAAAGCAGTCGAATTTATCTTTATACAAACTTGAGACTGTGAAGGGTTGTGTCTGGCCAATTCCAGAAATACCTTCAAGCCGCACTTACTGTTGTCCTGAAAAAAAAGTACTGGGCTTACTTTTAATGCTAATTTTTTCAGCTCCTACTTTCTCCATGATCCAGCTTTGAAGGTACTATCTTTTTTATGAAACCACAAAGTTTTCACATTTTTAGCTCTACTATTTGCTCTGGTTTCCAATATAAATCTGGATAAAAGCATCCAGTAGTACCCTGTCACAGCCTGAACACTGGGCTACTTTGAAATTTCTTCTGCTAAATTAGTCTGTCACCCTTAATTTAAGCCTTATACAAAGGCTTAAGATATGGGCAAAATGTTGATAAGTTCTAGGCCAAAATGTAACAAGTATGGTCTCTATTACAGTTTCCAATAGACTCCTCACTCTCAACTAAAAGTTCGTGAACCGGAGATTTATTGTCCACATTCCTATCAGCACTACGGTTCTCTGAGCTCTGCCCAGAATTGCTCATCAAGCTTTGCTTAAAGCATTCTAGAACTTCTCAAGCATGAATCTCCAAACCTTTCAAAACTCTACCCCAAGGCAAGTTCCAATACCTTCTGAACCATGTGGTCATGTACAGTCATAAAAACAACCCCACTTCTTTGGAACTGAATTTCTATATTAGTCAGCTTTACCATCACTGGGGTGAAATACATGATACCAGAGCTTAAAAGAAAAAAGGCTTCATTTAGCTTATGGTTTGGGGAGTCACTCCATGTGTGGCTGGCTCTAAGGCAGAAATAGCATGGCGTAAGGGCACAGTGCATGATGGCTCCTTGCCCCACTGCAGCCAGTGGGTTGAAAGAAGCCAGTGATAAGACTGCACCTCTTCAGATCATGTCCCCAGTGATCAATCTCCAATGAGCCCCCAACTCCTAACAGCACATTCAGCTACAAACCCACCAATGAGTTAATCCACTAATGTGTCCAGTGCCCCGACGATCCAATCACATGCAAAATGCCCCAGCTCTGAACACAATAGCTTTAAACCATAAGAGTTCATAACAAGTGTTGCATTACTGTTCTGAAGCATTTACCTTTAGCTGAGAGTTTTTGATCAGAAACTTCATCAAAATCTCATTATACACCTAGCTTGTACCCTGTTTTCTAAAGATAATAATCATGGATATATTCCTAAGAAAGAACCTGATATTTCTATTAGCTATACAGCTACATGACACATTACCTCAAGGATTAGTGACTGAAAATGGCAATACTCATTGTGTAACAGTGAGTCTGAAATTTGAGCATGGCATATTTGGGTGCTGGGGCTCTGGGTCGCTCCTAAGGCTGCAGTTGAGGAGCTGATTGGAGCTGTTGTCTCAAGATTTAACTGGGCAAAGATCCATTCCCAAGCTTGTTCACC